>JANHZT010005531.1:60463-78363 GCA_032468215.1 Stegonotus admiraltiensis
GACCCAGCAATAAAACCCAGTTAATAGAAGCAATCATTCAATCTTGGTTTCACATTATAACAGCTGCAGAACTAAGACTTGGTTTACTCCATGGAAAGACACTGTAAGGCCGTAATTCATGCTGAAGGTTACCCAATTATTAACTGACATGGTGATAATTTTTGTATTATCTCATTTTTTCTATGGTGATAATTTTGTATATCTCATTTTTTCTACGTGTTTCACTTTTCTTCTTTATACTGTAACTACTATTCTAATAGCAAATCTTTCATAAACGTTATTGCATTACATTCTTCATTAAATTATCTTTCCATTGATATATAATTTTATGGTATTACTCCCAAAAAAGTGGTGTTATTAGCTAGTTTTAGGAAATGCACTTTTCCCAAAAGGTTTCCACAATTTTGGCCACTACTGTATATCGCTTCACAGTGCTTTACAGCCTTCTCTAAGTAGGTTACAGAATCAGCCTATTGCCCCCAACAATCTGGATCCTCATTTTACCAACCTCGGAAGGATGGAAGGCTGAGTCAGTCTTGAGCCTGGTGAGAATTGAACTGCTGAACTGCTGGCAGCTGGTAGTCAGCAGAACTAGCTTGCAGTACTGCATTCTAAACACTGCGCCACCACGGCTCTATTTACAAAATGGTTTATTACAACTGTTTGTAAGTACAACTAGTTGAAGGAGCACTAGAGTATTCTGTGTCTCTTGAGCAAGATATTTACCAAAGATGATCTGCTCCATGTGGGCCGCCGTCTGATAGGGGGAGGAGAATTTGATTGTCTGTGGGGAAAAGATGGAAATGATTCTTAATCACTGTAATTCTGTAAAATACAGAACATGTATTCTTATACAAGTGGAATGAAAAGACTGTTACATAACAGCAGTTATTATCTGTTTTGAAACAAATATGAAAATATATGTACTAAAGAAAAATATATGTACTAGGCGTTAACATTTATTATCACACATGCCCTTAAAAAAAGAACTAATTTATTTAAACCTGAAAATGCAGATAATAAATTCAATAGAACCAAACCAAACTATCAAGAGTTAATTTGATATTGTTTAGGCCAATTTTTCTCCAATTAGAGCTCTCCAGACCTGTTTAACCACAACTTCTGTCACTTCCATTATTGAGGTGATGAGCATCATAGGTCCAAGATATGAAGGGCACCAGGTTGGAGAAGGCCAGTTTTGGAAAGAGAATTGAAAAAAAGGTAACAGTAAGAGCATAACAAATCACCCAACAAGATAAAGGCACTCGCAGGCTAAGAGAGAAACAAGCAGGTAAATGGAATTTCATGTTAAAATAGTAAGAAGCAGGTGGGAGGTAGGAGAAATAACAAAGAGGCACATAATAAAAAAAAATTCACAAAGTACAGTAGAAATAAAGTGCTTACGTGCAGAAAGGAAAGGTGGAATTCCTCATCTTACATTTTCTGATCTGGTAAATGACGTGATGTGCAATTAGAAAATACCCACTCATACCTGCCTCCATACAAATTGCAAACAGCAGACGCAAAAGATAAAGATATGGAAAACTTCACAGCTAGACATCATAGATCTTGGGAACTAATGTTATTAACCCAACCAACATATTCTTTTACTAAATTCTGAAAACACACTGACCACTTTCCAGACAAGATTCCAAAGGCAGTTAACAACAAAAGTAGAATTTTAAAAAAGTAAAAAAAAAAGACGATATCAAACAACACATCAACATCAATAAAACAAGTATATCAACATCTCACATGAGACCCAATTCTTCCAGCTTCACAAATACTCTCTAGATCAGGGCTGCCAAACTCGCAGCCCGCAGCCCAGATGGGTCATGTGCTGGCCACGCCCACGCCAAGTTTAGTGAAGGGGAAAAAAGTCATGATACGTCATGTGACGACATCGTGACAACATGAGTTTGACACCCCTGCTCTAGATCATCATGTTCCCACCCAAAGGAAGAAAATTCTGATTGCTAAAGAAAATTCCAAATGGTAAAAAATTCACATGTAAGAATAAAAACCCTAGTTTTTATACTTGGATGGCAGGGACACCTAGAATAAAATGAATTGGGAGAGCAGAGGGGGCTGAAAATGGGGTTGATCCATCAGCAGTGCCTCTTTTTCCTTTTGCTCTTCCCCCAGTCATCTCATGCAAAATTTACTCCCACCCCATTTGTGATGACTTAAATCTGGATCATGAGACCACACATTTTATATTACATTTTTTTTTATTAAAGATGCACCGAGAAAAACCTCCAAGAACTTTCATCCACTGCAAAGAGTGCCAAGATTTTAGCCAAGAAAACTCAGAAAACTTGCTTTTGGAGTATAGATACCTGTGTTTCTACCTTCGTTGGGATTCTGTGGATGAACCATGACCTGGTCCCACTCTTCTGTTTGTCTGTCAGTTACTGGCATACAGTATCTGGCATTACTTTCATTCAGGTGTTAGTTTTTTTCTTTCATGGTGGCAACTTTTATGAAAATGAGGTCACTGTGTTGTTCTACATGACTGAAACTCATTAAGTCATCCTTCCTTATCTTCCAGAGCTTAATGTACAGGAAAGCAAACACAAAACCAATGCAAACATTACTTCTTTTCCTCTACTCTACCACTCCCTATCTCATCTCTACAAAATATTTGCCACAGCAGGGGGCCTACTATTTCTTATCATGCTGTATTCTTCTACCATCATTTCTTTTATTTTTTTCTTTCTGAAACTGGCTATAGGTGGTTGTGCTTTGTAATAAGAGGACAGTTGTTATACAGTTGTATGGCTGCTGCAATGACAATAAAAACAAAGGATGCAAAGCTACAAATAAAGCATCCAATTCCACTTGTGTACAATGTTTTGATGTGATTTAGATTTTAATGATAAGCTTTATACTTCCTACTTTCTCTGACTTCTCAGACTAGGATGAGGGAGAACCAGGTTCTAATTCATCCTCAACCATGGAAGCTCACACGGGGACTTCGGGCCAGTCTCCCTCCCTCAAAGCAAAACTACTTTACAGGTTTACGGTTGTGAGGGCAGATAAGAGAAGGGAACATTTACTGTATATCCTGTATAGAAGACAAGATATAAATCTAATGGATATTTCAATTAGCATGCCGATACTGTCATGTAGGAAACACCCAGTTATGAAAGCTCCACAGATAATAAATACTGATAGGACAGATATGGCAGTTCAATTTGTAAGCTAGGTTGTAAAGTCAACCATGATTTCCTCTTAGCCATATTTTAACTAATTAAACCCTAGAACACTGTTTTGCAATCTTAGCCATTTTAAGACTTTAACTTCAAGAATTCCGCAGCTAGCATTTCCCTAAAGTTTCATTTGCAGAACACTCTTGACACAGCAATAGCACTTACTTATATACCGCTTCATAGTGCTTTTACAGCCCTCTCTAAGCAGTTTACAGAGTCAGCATATTTTCCCCAACAATCTGGCTCCTCATTTTACCGACCTCGAAAGGATGGAAAACTGAGTCAACCTTGAGTCGGTGAGACTCGAACTGCCAAGTGCTGACAGTAAGCAGAATTAGCCTGTAATACTGCATTCTAACCACTGCGCCACCACGGCTCAAATGCACAAGCTGCTGGGACATTACAACCAAAAAAGCACTGAGTAACTCCTTTAAGGGACTTTTATACAGGTTGACTTAAAAAGCAAGTCTAACATGGGAACTAAAGTCCAAGTATCTGAAAGGCACCTGGTTGCTTATCTTTGATGATTTCCTCCATTCAACCACTTAGATAAACAATGATAGATTGGGTGTTGGTCCTACCTGAACACCATTTCTTGTAGAGCTGGTAGAGAGCATCCAGGAATGGGTAGTAGCTCTATATCTTCTGCATGTAGACTGAGCACGTGATCTTTGTTTGCATATCTGGTCATTCCTTCCTGGTCTGGTGATTCCCCAGTTTGGCAAAGCATAACGATGAATAGACTTGTGACCTTAAAATAGGAGCCCCTCCCGGACTGTGGACCAGATGTTAGAAAGGGTGAGGCTGGATGCTCTCTACCAGCTCTACGAGAAATGGTTTTCAGGTAGGACCAACATCCATTCTCCATAGAGCTGGATTGAGAGCATCCAGGAACGGGACATACAAAAGCCGCCCTGTCCCCTATGGGTGGGTGCAGTCCGGTCCTAAGTTGTCCCCCCTACCCCCGACACTATGAACCCTCTGGAGGACTCGCCTTCCAAAGGCTGCCTCTGCCGAGGCAAAGAAGACCAACTTATAGTGCCGTATAAATGGGGATGGTGAAGAACATGTAGCTGTACAACACATCTCAACAGAGGCCTGTGTCTCCCATGCCGCTGTCATGGCCGCGCTTCTGGTAGAATGTGCTGTTATGTACCTAGGCGTTGGCAGGTTCTGAACCTCGTATGCCTTAGCAATGCAAGCTCTAACCCAACAATCCACCGTAGAAGGACTGACTCTATGTCCTAGTGTAGAAGGTTGAAAGGAAATGAACAAGGATTCAGTCTTCCTGAAAGAAGACGTGTGTTTGGAGGGTAAATATGGAGGGCCCTTCTCACATCCAGCGTATGCCACCTCTGTTCTAGGGCATGTCTCGGGCCCGGGCAGAAGTTGGGCAAAACCAACTCCTGGGCCCTATGAAACCATGAATTGACTTTGGGGATGACAGAAGGGTCCAAACGTTTCCACCCTGTCTGGATGGAAAATGCAGAGCCACTAACTCTGAAATCCTCCTGGCCGATGTAATAGCTACAAGAAAGGCCATTTTGAATGAGAGGAAACGTAGACTGGCTGATCTTAAAGGCTCAAAGGGACTCTCCGGGAGGGCCTGTAAAACCAGGTCGCATTATATATCCTGTCCATGGACCTTCACCTGGAAGCCTGGATAGTTTTGATGATCATGGGAGAGAAATTCTCCCACCTCAGGGATCTCCACTCAAGCTCCAGGCAGTCAGTTGGAGCCACTGAGGCTCTGGATGGACCAGCTCCCCCTGGCTGAGGAAAATTTTGTCCTGAGGTATTCTCCAGGGTTGTTCCACGGACAGGTGGACCAGGTCGGCAAACCATGGTCTCCTGGGCCAATAGGGGCTTAACATGATCACTTCTGCCTTTGCCATGAGTACCTTTCTGATGACTGCTGGGATCAAGGCTGGGAGAGGAAAGGCATATAACAGTCCCTGAGGTCATGGACTGCATAGGGCAGTGATGGCTAACCTTTTTGTCGTCGCGTGCCAAAAGTGGGGGTTGCGGGTGCGTGTGCCCATATCCATTTCAATGCGCCCTGCCCTCCTGCGCATGCGCACGTGACCCCTCACACTTCTCCCTGCTTTTGGCACGTGATGGCATGGTGGGCCCGGTAGGCCCGTTTTTCCCCCTCCCCAGGCTCCAGAGGCTTTTTAGGAGCCTGAGGAGGGCAGAAACAGCCTTCTCTATCCCCCTGGAGGCCTTTCGGAGGCAGGAAACAGCCAGTTTCCCGACTTCCAGTGGGACCAGAAAGCTTGAAAATCAGTTGGCCGGTGTGCGCATGCGCGCTGGAGCTGAGCTAGGGCAACACTCACATGCCCACCAATATGGCTGTGCATGCCACCTGTGGCACCCGTGCCATAGGTTCACCATCACGGGCATAGGGCATCCGTCCCTTTTGCCCCCCGTGACCTAAACCTGCTGAAAACCTCGGCAGGTGGGTGTTTTCTGGAGAGGCAAACAGAACTGACTGGCCTCCCGTAATGCACTGTCAGCTCCTGGAACAGAAAGGGATGCAGACGCCACTCTGAATGGTCCACTGTCGCCCTGCTGAGAAAAGCTGCCTGCACATTCAGGACCCCCGAGATGCGCTCTGCCCTTATGAATAGAAGACGTCTTTCTGCCCAGCACCCCAGACCATTTGCCACTGCCATGAGGGACCTGGAATGAGTCCCCCCTTGGCAATCGATGTGGGCTTTGGCCGTCATGTTGTCTGTTAAAAACACGGTGTCCCACTATGGCTTCCTTGAAGCTCGAGGGCCAGATAAACTGCTCTTAGTTCCAGCCAATTGATCTTGTGAGACCTGTCTGCCTGGGTCCACTGGCCCTGTGCAATCCGTGACTGACAATGAGCCCCCCAACCAAAAAAGCTGGGGTCCGTTGTGATGGTCAGATGGACTGGCTCCTTGAACAGGCATCCTCTGGTGAGGGCCTGTGATCGCCACTGCCGAAGGGACTGCAGTACCTGTAGGGGAACTCTTACCCTGTCCTGTGAGTTGCTCCTGCTGGATCTGTTAGCACTTGCAAGGAAAAAGGCTTCAGCTCAAAATCTCTCCTAAGGTTGGATAGCACCTCTCTGGCACCATCTGGTGACAATTGGCGATGAGAAACTGATTTCAGAGGACCTGGAAAATTACTAGGATCCAAAGGCCCCTCTTCCTGAGGGCGGGAGACTTCTGCCCCTCCCACAGGTAAAACTCCTTGATCCAGGCTTTCCTTGGTCTTTTGGATCTTAGCCAGCTTTTTTCTATAGCCTTTTGGCGCCGCTTTACATCCTTGTCAGTCATTTTGGAGCCTCTGCTATTCTTAGAGGCAGTAGCCTGGCTCCTGGTTGTAGCTCCCTTTGTTTCCACTCTCTGCCCAGAGGAGCCCAGCTTTGAAATTGGGGAAGCCCCAAGACCAGCTCTCTTGCCACTCGATGTGGACTGCTGGCTAGAGGAGGTCGCACGAGATGCCATCTCCCCCTTATAGTAAGGCAGGCAGACCCTCAATGGATAACTGCTGCCACGGCTCTAATCGCGCTCCCCGCACTTCCACCACTTCACAGTATGCTCAGACGCTGCTGGGCAGTGACTTAGTCCCCTTCCGCTCTCCGCTCACCCCAAAAGGAGTCGGATCAGTTATTTAGGTCTTTTACCGCTTACCGCGGCTGGCTGGGATCTCGGCTGATTGAAGCCGGCACCGAGGCAGCAAATCGGCGGACCAACAAGGCTGCCTGATCGCAGAGGCAATCTACATAAGAATAAAGCAGTTTTGTTAAGTTCACAATTGGAGAATCCAGCCCGAAGGCACAGCTCTCTCCAAGCCCTCTTTTCTGAATGAAGACTGAGCTGAACTGGGGAATCACCAGACCATGAAGGAGTGACCAGATATGCAAATAAAGATTACATGCTCAGTCTACATGCAGAAGATCTAGAGCTAATACCCATTCGTGGATGCTCTCGATCCAGCTCTATGGAGAACAGTGATTTCACATTGTAGCTAAACATACAAGTTTGGACACAGATGTGCATCTCAAGAATCCCTCTTTCAAACATCTTACATGACATTAATACACTTCCAAGTCTATTGCAAAAACAAACAAACAAACAATAGAGCTTTCTATACCTCATTACTGCAATCTTGTGATTATTTAGATTTAGGCAGCCCTTATCAGACCTAATGACACCAGATGTGTCATACACATACCAGATGTGTCATAAATACAACAGAGTATTTAAATGGCCCCAAACTTCAGATTTCACATTATTATACTGTCACCACTAGTACTGGCTACTTGTATTCCTGAGACCAGCATGACATAACTACCTGCAAGAAAATGCAGCTGATGTACCCATAGAAAAAGTGGTAGTTCAACACAGACCACAATCTCTATAAAGTGGCAGTAGGTTTTTCTTCTCCATTCCAACGCAAAGGAATATTTGCCACGGCAAGTTAATATGAAGGAAGACAGAGGACAGAAAGCTTAAAACCAAGGAGAGATGAATATGCAGTGTAGATAGGGATAGCTGTAAATCAGAAAGCAACCAACAGAAAACCTGAATATAATAGTCTTTGGCATGAGCTGCTGGTTGCTCATTCCATAAATGACACTAAAAACACTAAAAAGCACTTCCTCCAAGTGGAACCAGGAGGGCAAAACAAGTTTATGGAAACCAATTTTCTCATTCTGATTTGTTAACCAAAGTCAAGTTAGAAACTGAAAAGTCCTATGGGGTTTGCCAATAATTTATAAAGCCCGGTACAAATGTCTAAACCTAAACTGTACATTTTAGACTACAATGGGAAACACCTGATTTTCATGCCGTTCCTTCTCATTCTTTGACTGTCTTTCAATGAGAGATTTCCAAGACATCTACAAAAAAGAATGTTTCCATTTTTTTCCCGTATCTCTGGTGTACCCATGAAGAAAACACATTACGTCTAGAGTTATAATCTTTGATTCTGCTGTATGGGCAATGAGCAGATGGAGAATAAATAATACAATGGCCTCAAACAGACAAACAAACGAACACATGACAAATACATAAATAACCTAATCCAAAACACGACCATTTGACATTTATTGCAGCCAGCCAGAATTTCCCAAAGATATGTACTTACTCTGTGCAGATTTTGTTTTGTTTGTAAAACTTGTGCTTCGCAGCAAAGAGCCGAGAAATGTACTTGGCGTTTTCAAGGTCATCCTTTTAAAGCAGAAAAGGTGGGAGGGAGAGAACAAGGAAAAAGAAGGAAAGAATAACACTGAATTTCGCTGGGACAAACATAACAAAGAGTTATATAACACTGACCGTGTTCCTCTGAAATATTCAGTAGGGAGACTGCTTTACAGAAAAATATATACAAAAATCCCCTAGTTTAGCATCATTCAAGTAATCGTAGATCAGGGATACTAGTGCAATCTTGCCATACCATCTGGCTCAAAGACTGGGCTAAAGAATAAATAAGGCTGCTGCATTATTAAACTTGAGCAGGTCTTTGCCAGTTCTGTGGCTCAGAAGTGAATGTAATTGGCTCAAAGTTTCCCAAAGGCAGAGCAGTATGAAAAAGCAGAGAACAAGTTTCTCTAAACTGGGAAATTTGTACTTTGGGGAGATCAGGTTCAATCAGCATGTAGCCACTGGCCTACTGAGTCTGGCCACTTCTGACTAGCTGATGGTTACTGCTCAATGAGAGACTGCTAACAGTCAGCTGGCACTGTCCTCTTCAGCCCTCATCTCCATTCATTTACTGAAAGCCAACTGCCCAGCACAAAGCCCCCACCTCAATCAGTAAACATAACTAATTTTGGGTTACAGTTTTAGTGCAAAATTCAACTTAAAGGGCCTTCTGAAATAAAGGGGATAGGGATACCTTTTATTATAATTTTAAAGTTCAAAAAGATGGGAAGAAATGCTTTTATTATAATTTTATACTTCAAACAGTCATGAACTTCCAAGCTGTTAAAGCCAAACATAAAGGGAGAGAATGCATATTTAACTGAGTGGTCCCCCCATTTTTCAAACTTTATTTAAAAGAGTTTTACTTTTAAACTTTATTTAAAAGAGCAATGGTTAGAATGCAGCATTGCAGACTAACTCTGCCCACAGCCTGGAGTTTGATCCTGGTGGGCTTGAGGTTGATTCAGCCTTCCATCCTTCTGAGGTCAGTAAAATAAGGACCCAGATTGTTGGGGGCAATATGCTGCCATTGTAAACAGCTCAGAGAGTGCTGTAAAGCACTATGGGGTGGTATATAAGTCTAAGTGCTAGTGCTATTATTTGGTAGGGTTAGTCCAGGGGTATCAAACTAGATTTCATTAAAGACCACATCAGGGTTGTGTTTGACCTTGGGTGTGTGTGTGTTGGGGGGGCAGCTCAATGTCACGTGTCGGGGGCACCTGTGGCGGCTCGAGCGCTCTGCCAGGGAAAACAGGCTCCTTTTTTTGGCTGTGACTCCTCCAGCCCTCCACCGCTGAAAACAGAGCTCAGGAGGGTCACATGCAGCCCTTGCGGGCTCTATTTTTGGCTGCGATGGCCTCCTATAACCCTCTGCCAGCAAAAACGGAGCTTGTGAGTGGCAGAGGTACCGCGGGCCAGTCCTTCACTGTTTCCAGGGTGGCCCTGCGGGTCAGATCTAAGCACCCTGTAGGCTGCATCCAACGCCCGGGCCTTGAGTTTGATACCACTGGGTTGGTCCAATGCAATTTGTATTACAGCTTCTCTCCAAAGGTAAATTGGAGACAGCAAGACAGCATGACTTTTTCAATTTTGCTACACCTGGTTAACATCCCTGGAAGAAGACGACTGCTCTTTATCATATAGAATACCTAGGTGATTTAAACATTCATCAGAATAAAGTGGAAATTCCCACTTGAGTGGAATGTGTCTCTCTGAAAAGGAACCAACAAATGCTTTGCTTCTGTGGAACCATCAGTCTACTCAAGAAAAAGTTCTAAGAATTGCCATGTTTTCTTGTTGTCTTTGGCTATAGAAGCTTTATTGAAATCTATCACTGAGCTCAGAATATGTTACTTATATCATTATTATTTATGATTCTGAGATTGATCTTTTAATATTTGCCTACCGTATGAAACAGTACAGTTTCTTCTTTGTTAACCAATTCTACAACAATTGATGACTTATTGTGTGTTATATTTCCAATATCGTTCCACCTATAAAAAAACAACATGGTTTAAAACAGGGAAATCTCATTGCAAAAACATTTAATTTGGTAATCCATTGCGCGCGCGCGCACACACACACACAGAATTTTGATTTTCTTCTCTCTCAAATAGCTGTGGGGGGGGTTTTGTTTGAAATTTTTTTTAAAAAAAATTCCTTTTGGTAAAGAAAAAAACTTACTGTTTTTTGCATATTCATCTTACTGAATATGCAAGAGCTATTACTTTCCAGAATTCCCATACAATATTGCTTAAAAGGATTGATTTGGGGGACATTGCTGCTATAACTATTTAAGTAAAGAAAGTTGACATAAGCTACATGTTCAGAATATTTGTTTTATTACAAGAAGAAATATTCATAAATCATTTAAGTCAAATTGCTCTACATATAATTATAAATCCAGGTAATTTTATTGCATGTACAGTGTAATGACAAATCCTGATCCTCTCAGAAGTAAAGATAAACAAATATAAATCTAGGTGTGCTTTGATGGTCGTTAGGCTTCTTGAAGGAAAAAAAAGACTAAATGACAAAGGAACATCAATAAGATCTGATTTATTCATTTTTAAAGGTTATGTTTTTTCTCTCTGTATAAACTATGACTAATAAGAAGCTAATGATATCCAAAGAACTCCAATACAATATAAGCAACAGTATTATGATAAGCAAAGCACTTTGGATTCTCATTGATTTCAGTGGATAAAATCTAAACCATAATATATACAAAAGCTGTTGGGTCAGATCAATGGGTTGTCAAGTCTAGTATGCTGCTTCCCCCGTGCATCTTAACAGCATTAAGCAGAGTATAAGGGCAATTAATCTTCCCTACATTGTTACCCAAAACTCACATACTTTGGCCACCTAATGAGAAGGAAGGACTCACTGGAGAAGAGCATAATGCTGGGAAAGATTGAGGGCAAAAGAAGAAGGGGAAGACAGAGAATGAGATGGCTGGATGGAGTCACTGAAGCAGTAGGTGTGAACTTAAATGGACTCCAGAGAATGGTAGGGGACAGGAAGGCCTGGAGAAATGTTGTCCATGGGGTCGCGATGGGTCGGACATGACTTTGCAACTAACAACAATAACAACATTGTTACCCTCTACTGAAACCAACCCAAAGTTTCAAATGCATGTTGATCTCAGTTTTGGTCGGATCAAATGCAAACTCCCTTCAGTCTTACTTTTACCTGTAGTTCACTGTGGATCTTCCCATTGGGTTCTTTAGAAAAATCCCCATGCAGAAAATTCCAAGTTGAAAGTCATTTCCTTGATTGTCCTGCACAGAAAGTTAAAATATACATCAAAGTAACTTTAGCCCAAATTCTAATCTCTGAAAATGTAAAAGATACCAATCTTTTGATTAAAACTGCTACGCGGTTCCAGCTTTTACTAACAAGTCACTTGCATCAGATATTTCTTGGCTTGAATTGTCATATAATGCTGATAAAACGAATCAGCGGGAGAAGTCCTGGCCTTGCATGACATGTTAAAAATAAGTCTGGCTTGCTTCCCTCCCCACCCCTTTTAAAAGCATCTGAGAAACATTGCTGGAGCTATAGTGCATCAGAATAGGATTATAAGTAGTCCTTGATTTACAACAATTTGTTTAGTGACCGTTCAAAGTTACAAAGGCACAAAGAAAAAAGAAAAAGTGGCTTAAGACTAGCCCTCACTTTTATGACTGTCGCACATCCTCATTGATCACGTGATCAGAATTTTGGCACTTGGTAACTGGCATGTATTTACAATAGTTGCAGCATCCCGGGTCATGTGACTGCCACTTGCAACTTTCCCAGTCAGCTTCCAATAAGCAAAGCCAATGGAGGAAGCTGGATTCACTTAACAACCATGGGATTTACTTAACCACTGCAGTGACTCGTTTAACAACCATAGCAAATGTTATTTATTTATTTGTTAGTTAGACAACTACCTGTATCGTTGAAGCTTGAATGACCTCAAATCATTAAAAGAGTCTTATTTTCTTTTGACCCCTCAAATAAGTGCTTGGCCTTATTATAGGGGTTTGGGGGTGCAGGAGGCAGCAAACATGGGACTAGATGTCCCGTCACTGCCATTGCATTGCCATTTCCCCTCCCTGTTCTTCGTGCCGGCCGAGCTGCCCAATATATCCCACCCCACCCAAAGGCAATAGCTGCTTCCTTTCCCTGCTGCCTCTTTATCGAGAAGGGTGGCAGGTGGGGCGGGAGAGAAGCGAGACACATGGAGCAATACGTGCCTCCCCTTGCCATCTCTTCTCCTCCCCACTCGCCGGGCATGGCAGGGCTCCTGCCCCTTGCTTAGCGACCTGCCCCCTTTAGGGATGCAATTTGGGGATGGCAGGTGAGAAGTGGGACACAAGTCTTACCTTTCAAGCTCCGTTGCTTTCCTCGCTGTTATGTCCAGGGAAACACGCTGTAAAAGAAAACTTTCTTGCAAGTTCAATCAAACTTCTCGAACTCACAAGGAGGTTTTCTTTTACAGTGTGTTTCCCTGGACACAATGGCGAGGAAAGCGAGGGGCAGGAGCCCTGCCATGCCCGGCGAGGGGGGGAGAAAGAAGAGACGGCAAGGGGAGCCATTTCTTGCTCCATGCATCTTGCTTCTCCCCTGCCCCACCTGCCACCCCTCTCGATAAAGAGATGGCAGAGAAGGAAAGCAGACAGGCTGCTGTTGCCAGTGGGGTGGGGTGTGACGTGTTGGACCACTCAGCCGGTGCACAGAACAGGGAGGGGAGGGCATGTCCCCCCCCTCCCCCCTCGCCTCCTCATTTTGGTTGTGCAGCAAACAACCAGAGGAAATGGCGGGACCAGCTACACATGCGTGTAAGTAATTGGTGGGGGGGCTTATTTTGTGGGAGTGGCTTATATTATTGCATGTGCTGAAAAGCCCGATTGGGCTTATTATCCAGACATGTCTTATTTTTAGGAAAACACAGTATATTTTTTGTCATGGCCACAATTTATTTAAGTAGTCCATACACCTTACGTTTCGGCATCTCTCCCTTTGGTCTTGTATAGCTCTGCAATGGCACTTGCTTTGGCACTACCTTAAATGTCAGTCGCCAATAGTAACTACCCCAAGAACGATAAAATGTACATCGCAACTTCTCAATTCAAGCACCAATCTTTCAAGCCCTTATGACACAAAAGGGATGGAGTTCTTGTTGTAATAAAAGTTTTGTCACTTGCCCCCTTCTCTTTTCTGGGTTCTTGCCAAAGGTAACTCATGTGAAGCAGAATACAAATTTTGTTACAGAATTTGCTTGCTAGAGAACAGAATTTTAAACCTCCTATACATCTTGCATTTTGGTCAGTCAGCTAAAAGTTGAATATGGAATGTGAAAGGAGGTGTTAATTTCTACCCTTCACTGCAAAAAGTCATTAACTTTGAGGCAGACTGTCACAAGATCCAAACCACAGGAGCTAGCCAAACTGTTTATTTACTTCTATCCCTCCAAGCTATTTTGAGAATTGTCCTGATTCTTTCTATCAGCTGCAGCAGAAGCAGGATTGATCTTGAGCTAGGATGTGCCTTAGGGTAGAAATGGAATTGCCCATAGCACATAAAGCAATGGCATGGTTCCATAGCCAACACAAGGAGGGGGAAATGTGTTTCCTAAAGCTACAAAAGGCAATAATTTGAATTATTCTGCATGCACGCAATAATTATTATTGCTACCGGGTAAAAATGTGTGAATTATCAAAGGGGGAAAATCATATTAAGAAGAAGATTACAGGAAAAAAGTACAAAGCGAAAATACTGATTGAATTTAAAAAAAAACATGCAAGAATGTTAATTTTATTTTACACACACACACACACACACACACACACACCAAGTCTTTTATTCTGTGCAATTGAAAGAGGTTTGGGAATGTGCAGTTGTAATGAAGGGATTGTAGGTCAGTGCAGAGTTGTGTTATTTTGAGGTTCCAGGCACAAGGCCTCAATCCATGGGGGGAGGGGGGGTGTCTAAAGCAAGAAGCAAAAGAGGGCCGGATATTTCACATGTGTCCGGATATCCTCAAACGAATGATGTACCATGACCAGTCAGCTAAAATTGAAAGAACAACAGGGGAAACAAATCTGGACTGGTAAGGTCACTTGTAAAGGGTCATTCTAATACAGATAGACCTGACTCAGTATAAAATGGCATTATATGAAATGTAACAAAAAGCAGGCAAGAGCATCCGACTGGCTCAGTTTACAACTGCAGAAGAATGCAATGAAAGTACTGCAACTGTAAATATTTTGAACAATCCTTTGTTTGTTTGTTTGTTATTCAAAAAGGGCCAAAATGATGAGGTAAATCATTCTATCCTGCAAATAGACAGGAAGAAAAGTTTAAAATGTTGCTGGTTTTCTGTTTGTGAAGATTAGGATAGCCAAGTTCCCTTTTTTCTTGAATAAGTCAAAGTATAGAAGACTTTCTGACATCTGGCTTTAAATGTGAAACAAATTTTAGACCTTCCCCCATGCAGGTCTAAAGAGGTACACTCCACCATTTAACACTTCAAGGTGCTGTGTTTGTAAACCAGATCTGACATGTGATCTGGAGTTCAGATTTGATTTATTACCTTATAGATGGAACAGCCTTTCCTTTGCTGTACAAAGAATGCCACAATTCCATTTTAGTGGCATTTATAGGCCACATTTATATTTCTGTAAGGGTCTTTAGTAATTTGGAAAATCCAGTAAACTCTTTTTGGTGTCTTTGTCCATTCATTCAGCGACAGTTCAAAATTACAATGCTGACAAAATGGACTTACAAACCATGCCCGTAGTTACAGCCATTGCAGTACTCTGATGATCACAAATTTGATTCCTTGGCAGTGTGTCTGTCCTTATGATTGGAAGGGAGCTGCAAGTCCTCCCAATACCAGCCTATGTTCCGCTTATCTCTCTCTCTCACACACACACACACACACATGCACACACACAGTGGCAATAGGCTTCAGGCCTGGCTTGAAGTAGAGGCCCAAAGCTTCAGGAGTCTCAGCCAACTGCCACTGCCCCAGCCTCTACAATACATCAACCCTAACACCACAAATGCCATTCAGAAATGTGACTTGTACCATTCTCCAAGGCACACAAGCTGAAGGCCCATGAGAACTGGCTCCAAGATACTTCAGGAAAGAAAGCCTAGTGTGATTGAGAGCTACTTCAGAGAGCCCACACAGGCCTCTTAACACAGGGTTCCCAACCCCGGGCTGTGGCCTGGTACTGGGCCACGGTCCTTTTGGAACTGGGCCGTGTAAGAGGCGGGCGAGTGCGCGTACAGATCGATTTGCACGAGTGACAGGCACTCTTCTCTCACGTGCACAGCTCCATCACTGAAATATGATTTCAATCTGAATTTCCCTAGATAAAGTCTGGTACCTTAATCACAACAACATATTAATTTTCAAAGGTAATAGCTGAGGCTGGCTGCAGCAGGATTGGTCCCAAGCCCTAAACAGATAAAAGCTTTTTATCTTTTCTTTCTCCTCCACTAACATTTATCTATTCGGATGTTTTTACTTCACCAATATAGTATAAGCACTAACCCCTTACCTTCACAGGAAAACTTTCCTGCCCAAATCCATCTAGTCGTTCCACTTCCCTGATGTAAAGCAATTCTGCTTCTGCTGCAGAAAGGCTGCTGCAAATGAAATTAACAGAAATATCACACAGGATTATTGAAAAGGCCAAAGATTTTAACACCCTCTTTGCTTTGAATTAATTTCTTAATCAATTTACATGGCTGCTCATCTCACAAGGGTGATTCTGGACCGCTAACATTTGTAAAAAAGCCCTCATAATATAAAAAGAAAGAATAGAAACAGATAGCAACTACTGGGGACAACATAATAATTATCAAATTGTATTGGATAATAACAATATCCATATGTCTTTTGTCCATCAGCTTATCCAAATATTGTAAACACACGCTAAATCTGAGCAAAATCAAAGGAAATATTATAATGGTGCAAATGCATGTAACCTAGTTTCTAGATGTCATTGAGTTAACTTCTATATCTGATTAAGCTAAATGGGTATTTCAGTGTACTATCTGCCACTCATTCAGCAAATAGCTTTAGGCACTCTACCACTTTACCCTAACAGCTTATCAATAATACAAAAACATGTACTTCCCTTATAATCAGTAATTTGCATGAAAATCGACAAAAATCAGAAATGTTCAGGCAAAACAGTGCCCTCATATCACAGCAAAATTAATGGTTTGCCTCAAAGTGGCCAAATACCTTTGAGAAATCTTGCAAGAAGAGCATTAGGGCCCTCATTGGTTTTTCCCTTAATGTTTTACAAGTCTCATTTAACTATCATGACTGACATGGGAACAGACATTCTTTTCCTGAGACATGAAGTTCCATTCCGCATAAAGTTACTGCATAAGTTAGAAAAATAGCTAATTTTAAGAAATAGCCTATTGGCTGAATAGTAATTTATATTGACAGCAATGCAATACTAATAATTTGAGAACCAAACCTATGATTTTTGTGTTCCTGGACTACCTTCTGAATCAATTCTTCCAAAATGGCTTCATTTTGAATCAAATCCTGCAAAATAAATTGATAACAAAGAACTGTGTTTATTATGAATAAAGGAATCCAAGGAATCAATGCCTTTAATTTGCTTTTATTTATGTATTTAGACAATTTGCATGCTCCCCTTAATCACACAGCGATTCTAAATGGAGTTCAAATAACAAGAAAATAACAATTACAAACAAAAAGAAACTGAATCACTAAAAGAGTACAGGATGTACAAAGGGGAGGTTAACAACACATACTATATTCAGCTCTTCAGAGCTGAAGAAGCTTCTTGGATGAGAAGCAAAACGTCTTAAAAGAAGAACCAGAAAGTCCAGTTGCCTCTTGAAAAAAAGCACCTTTAGGACAACCATGACCTGGATGACTGAGAATCTCCATAGATTTCATAAGGGAGCAGAGCAGGGGTGAAATGCTCCCTGTTCGGACCGGATTGCCGAATCTGGTAGCGATGGCGGTGGGTGGTTCGGAGAACTGGTAGCAAAAATCCCTGTGCCCCCCCCCATGCCCAGCTGAGCTGCGTGATCATCAGAGGCTTTTTTTTTTAAATTTTAAAATCATTTTTTATACAACATCTCCAGCTGAAAAAAAACATTAAGAAAAAAAAGCTTTTAAAAGTAAAAAAAAAAGTATCTGATGATCGCGGGGCTCAGCTGGGATCGTCAGAGGCTTTTAAAAGCATTTTTTTCTACAACCTCTTTGGCCGAAAAAGTGCTTTTAAAAGTAAAAAAAAAGTGTCTGATGATTGTGGGGCTCAGCTGGGATCGTCAGAGGCTTTTTTTTCCCCCTCTTTATTATATTTTTATTATTAAAGAGTAACAGAAAAAAAAACAATACAAGAATTTTCCCCCCGAGTGCTGTACAAATGGAAAGGAAGTTTCAGGAAATTAAAATCTTCAATTCTTCCAAAAGTTTCTTTGATAAGGTACTGGCGCCGATTCTTCCAATCTCCCC
>JANHZT010005532.1:31380-44493 GCA_032468215.1 Stegonotus admiraltiensis
AGAGATGTCATATTGGCACATCTGGGAAAACCTGAATCTGAAAGCTTCCAGGCTTTCCCCACCCAAAAGAAAGTCCAGGTCCCTTCCCCCTGCATCACATGGTCCAATCAATGCACCATCCCTACTGGAGATGTCTCCCAGTCACACCACTCCAGGTGCAGGCAGAATGTCCTTGACTCTGAGAGAAAAGAATGTTATTATGGCTAGATATCTCTACAACTCCATGCAATCCCCCCTCCCAGTTTCCCACAGCACTAAGTGTGGCAGCCCTGAAGATCCAAAGAAAAAGATTTCCTCGAGGACTGACAATAGTAATTTGTCTACTGTTTACTGTATTGTTTACTGCAGGTGGTGGGTTTAGCTGAATGACTCATTATTATTAATTAGTATTAATAATAAATAATCATTATTAGCTGCCAATTTTTGTAAGACTGCCCAGAGACTCAATAATTCACTGCTCTCAACTCCAAATCAGAAATTCCAATAGGCACAAACCTATTATTTGCTTTGCGAACTGCAGCTCCCAAAAACATTGTCATAATTAGATTTCTTTTTCTGTAGAGCAGTTTCTAAACAATAGAAGTTTCCATTCCTAAACTAAAATCTGAAAAATCCTTACGCTTGCAATTTGTGGGGAAACTTAATGAAACAAAAGTGAGCAGTTACAGCCTTAAAAATTTTACCACAGCATTTAAGAATTTGAAACTCTAAATAGTGTCTTTTGTTAGGATTTCCAGATATTCAACGCATAGTTCATTATATTTTATATAATGCAATATAGAATATAAAGTAATTAACTTCTATTTCTAATAAACTCCTTGTTATTATTTAGAAATTAAATTTGTGTTCTTGTACTCAAAGGTAGTTTCCAAACTACCTGTAACAATAACAACCCTATTATTGACAAACAATTGTTCTGCAACTTATCACATGTGTTTATTCTATGATGAAAAACATGCTTGCAATTTGTTTTCTGTTTTATTTTTTCATCCCAATCTTTTTTTATCTGAAACATTAAATAAGCTAGACACAGTTGCTCACTGAATTGCACCTAATAGTCAAGCTCAGTGTTTTCTGTTTGATTTCTTGTTTTATATACTGTATATTTTCCTTAACATACCAGTGGATGTAACGAAGCTTTAATATATGATGTGATCCAAATAGCTATCCCTGATATGCATTACTGAAAATAATTGTCTCATATAATTAACCTTTTGAGGTGGTAGAAGAGGGGAAATGTGACTCACCAGGCATAGAATCCAATGACTGATCAATCTAGTTTAAGATTGTCAGTATGGATTCATAATACTTTTGCAGAACTTTAAGTATAATTTTGAGCCATACTTGATGGAATAGTCTGATACTAGGTTTTTCCACGTATCAAGTATGTGCTTTGTTTCTAAGCCACAATGATTAAAATTGGATTATGTAATATATAAATCATAGAAATTAGATTTTGGTATTATGATTATTTGATTTACCATAGTTTAATTCCAAATATTCAGAACTGAACTATAGAGTGTTAATTTTCTGCAGTTAACCCATGTTAATTTGATGCAGCATAAACATGGAAGCTTATATTATAAAACCTGCAGGTAAATTTTAAGAAACAGTACAGCAAAATAAACACATCTCATAGAACCAGGATGGCGAACCTATGGGACGTGTGCCACAAGTGGCATGTGGAGCCATATCTGTGGGCACGCAAGCATTGCCCTAGCTCAGCTCCAGCGCACATGCACGTACCGGCCAGCTAATTTTCTGGCCTTCCAGGCCCACCAGAAGTTGGGAAACAGGCCATTTCCAGCCTCTGAAGGGACTCCGGGGGGCTGGGGAAGGCCATTTTCGCCCTCCCCAGGCTCCAAGAAAGCCTCTGGAGCATGGAGAGGGCAAAACACAGGCCTATTAGGCCCACCGTGCCATTGCATGCCAAAAGTGGGGGGAGCACAGAGGATGGGGTACATTGAATTATGGGTGTGGGCACGCATGCTCATGACCCCCCCAACACTTCCCCCACTTTTGGCATGCGATGGCAAAAAGGTTAGCCATCACTGTCATAGAACAAAACCAACATATTTTTGATGACAAAGAATTTCTGTTTGATGAGGTAGATTGTGGTCCACATTAGAACGTTTCTTTATAAATATATTTCTTTTTAATATATTACTCAATATTACTCACATTACTCAAAACATTTTGTCTTAGTAATAGTAGCAGTAGCAGTAGCAGTAGCAGTTATAGAAAGTAGTGTCTGTATGGTACGCATGGGCTCTCTCAATTGTCTAAATAGAACAATGCAATTTGGTCTCTTTGATATTCTATTGTTCTTCTCTTTCCTAACTGAGGTTTATGAAAATATCAACATTTTATATGAAAACCCATCTGAAATATTAATGAGCAGGAAAGCAGGGAAGCAAAACCTATTCTAACAATTGATGATTTGATTGCTTGAATGATTGCACTGGGCATTTGCATTATGAAATGGAAAATTAATTTGATATTAGCAAGTATCTCAATGGAAGCATAATTTCTTGCCTTCCATGTGCTGTTTTTAGGGAAAGATTGGGAGCCATTAAGCACATTAGTGCATTTTTAGAGAAATAAATCTCCCAGCTTGTTACCAATTTACTCTCTCTCTCTCTCCACACACACACACACACACACATGCACGCACGCACACCACGCTGTATATTCAGAGTATCTTTAAGTGAAACTGGAGCAGAAATACAAACATACTGGCAAACTTTTCAAAGTGTTTGTCTCCTTCCCTTTTCTTCCTTCCTTCCCTTCCTTCCCTTCCTGGATATATTCTGTTCAGTCAGTGGTTTTCCTCTAGCCTTAATTCAGTATAAATTACAACACAGAAACAAATTATTTCTGAATAGTCATTGGGGGAAAAGTCTATTGGAGTAAGGTAGAACTTTATGGGTTTTCAGGGGATTCTTCAGTCCAAGGAACATTTGAGGTAAGCTGAAGGGTGTCCTTCAAACACAAGTCCATCAAAGTAATAAAGGGGGAAAACTGGTCCCTTCTCTCCAACTATTATCTCCACAAGGTGCTTTGCAATAACAAAGATGTGTGGAGGTGCGGTTAAATTGTGGATTTTTAACTGTGGATTTTTAATGTTGTATGCTGCCCAGAGTTACTGTTTATGAGTTGGATGGCTATATAAATTTGCTTAATACACAAGCAAACAATGTAAAAGTAAGGTGCCTCTGTAATGGGATTCATCCCATCAAAGTGAACCAAGCACAATCTACACAGACTTCATATATCCTTCAAAACAAACATGAGCATAATGTAGATCTGTGTATTTTATCATATGTCTGGTTCATTTGCAGTAAATCAGTAAAGTTTTTTGTTTAACAATGGCAGCAATACAATGACTGCCTTCTCTAAATAATACTGCTGAAATGTGTAAGTTTATGATAACCAAAACTGAATTTTGTAGAGAGTGACAGTATGCAAAGGAAATATGATTTTTGAGCTCTGATCAGTTATCTGTGAGTATACCCTGTGAGTATATTAAAGGCAGTCTACCATTGGGAACTAAGTGTTTCCTCAATGTTAGTTTTGTAAATTGGAGTTCAATTTGTAATTTATCCCTTCATTTAATCTGTTGAGTCCATAAACATTTGGAGGATATCTATCTTTAAAGTATATCACTGGACACTGTTGAATTCTGAATTTTAATTGGCTGAGTTCTATGTGGTTTCGATTATTATTGTTGCTTCGCTTTGGATATAATTTTTCTTCTGTCAAGTGAAAGTTTAATGATCTTCATGCAGAAGCTTATGCATTTATGCACAGAATTTTGATTTCTGCTCACAACCTAGACTATAATATTCATGGCTGATTTAGAAAGAAGGAAGGGAGTGGATGTGAGGAGATGGTGGGGATATAAAACGGAGAAAATAGGCGGTCTGCAGGGACAGGAAGTGGGGAGACAGGTTGCCCTCAAGTCAGACCTGTGGATTGGAAGGAGAAATGAGAGTAATCACTCATGAGATAATGTTCCAGGCACCATACACTTTGGCTCTAATTGGCAAGCATATTAGCATAGTATTGCTATAATCACATTAATCTGGATGTGTTTTCCTTTTAACAATCTATGTTATGGCTCATTATATACACAGAGATGATGATGATGATATTGATGATGATGAATGCAAAGTCTATCCTTTGTATGACTAAGAACTACAATTTCTCTTTTGAAGATTCTTTTAACATCACAGTTTTTCAGTCTGAATGAGGATTTGGAATATATTCAGTGCCTATTACAAATGGCATTTCTCCCCCAAACCTCTGACAAACATGTAACATCAATTTCAATCTCTAAAAGAGTGCCTTTTAAATGTATTGTAATGAAATGTATTTTCCTGTAAGGGTCACAGCTATTCCTTTTGGTTTTAATGTTCCTGATGCTGTGTAAAATATCTAAAATTATGATAGTTTCTCTCTTATTTAGCTTTTTGTAATTCATATATGTTTCTTTTGAAATTTTTAGGATGCATTAATGAGATTACTTTCATAATAAATGTGCCTCTTTCAGATTGGCAAGTTTTACAAAAGTATCAAGATATTTTATTAGCATTCATATTACTGAAACGGTAGTATACATGGGCTTTTAGTGGATATTTTAGTCAGAACTATAGATACAAATTAAAGCATTTAAACAAATCTTACTCCAATCCTCCCTTTCTTAAATTATATGTTTAATTCATACATAATTACATTTTATCTTTTTCATGTTTGCGTGCTGAATGCTATAGTCAAGATTTCTTTAACTGATATGTCATAGGTGCATGGTCATTAGACATATTACAGCAGTAGTGTGATAAGTGATACTGACACATAAGTCAGATGGACATGTAAATAGGCTTGCTCAAAACCAAGAGACCTCTTGGACTAAAGAGAGTTGTTACTGGTTTACAAAAAAGAGATAAAAGTTGCCTTTTCAGAAGAAAGACATTCACAAGTCACAGTCTTTTCTGGATTCAAAATTGTAAATCCTCAAAGAGAAATAATAAGGATAGTAGCAGAGATAACTCATCTTGGACTAAGGGAGTTGGTATTGGTTTAGGTAACCAAAACAGATTCCTTTCTGTTTGTTTAAACATATGAAACAGCTTTAGCGTTAATATCCTTTGTGACGTTAGGTCCAGCACAACTGCATAGCAGCTTAGTCTCAATGTATATTATTGTACCATCATTTTTGGTACATGTTGAATTATAGTCAATGGGCTTCAGTAGTTATTTATAGGTTTTTGAGCTAATTACAGCTACTTAGATGTTAATTCCAAATGGCATTGTGTTCTAACTTTCACTACAACTTATGAAAATGGAAATTTATAGAGATGTTTTTGAAGACCACATGAATTGTTTGTTAAAAATTACAGAATCTGGAAAGTTCACTAATTTAATTATGACATTTAAATGCTATTTGGAATTTCATTGACTGAAAGGATATAAATACTAGAATTATCCACCTGGTATTTTCTGAATGAACTGGGCTTACTAGTTCCAAGGAAGCAAGGCATGCCAATAAATAGTTTACTTTTCTGATTGATTTCACCTGGCTAGATCTAAGCATGCTTTAACTGGATCCAATCTACAGACCCTAACCCTATTGTTGGCTGTACATTAGACACATTGAGCTCAGTGGACATTCTGCTGAACATGCAGTATATGTCTTAGACTGTTGTGTAACTAAAATATTTAACAAAAATAGACTCATCAATGAGTAATGAGAATATGACTACATACACTAATACAGATGTAGGCTTCTGAATCTCTGTGACAGTTAGTTTTTCATCTCCATTTTTCAGGATGGATCATTTACTTTTTAATTTGTCTCTAAAAGAGACTGATTTTCTGTCAGCAAGATATTTGTTTAGCAATCTGTTAGCCACCAGAATGCCAAGGACACTGGAGACTAACAAAAATCACCCAGATATGATGTATGAGACCTACGTTGATGAGATGTGATTAATTATTTGATAAGTGCATGAGTATTTCTATGTGTGTGAGAAAGAAATGAAAGAAACATATATAACAATTGTGTTTTCAACAGCCTTGAGCTCCCACCCTTTAACAGACATCTTTTAGTCATGCAAGAAATTTCTAAGAAATATCTGGGCAATTTATTACTAAACAATTTATTTCTATCTCAACAAACAAGTCTACTGGGAGTCTATCTCTCTTCAATGTTGATGGTCTTGAAGATTTTCTGTTAGCTTAAATTAGATTTTCTAGTAAGTAGATGATATTTTTTATGTTTGTTTTGAATTCAGGTGCTTTAAGGGAGACTTTCTGCCCAAAGCATTTCAATCCTGCCAATAAAAGGACAAGTGAAGCAAGACTGAGAATTTCTAAGCATATTTTTTTAAGCAAATTGCTTTTTATCAAAAGCAATGAGGTGCTAAATCCTTCTATATCAAATCCTTATTAGGTCGCAGTTTGTGAATATCATTGTTTAATACTAAATATACACTCACACAAACTTTTCTCCCCATCCCATTTCACAATCCCTGCAATCCTAAATAGGTTCACCAGTTTTGCTTCTTCCTTACATTAAGAAACTAAGAACTGTCCTGTCTTAGGTTGATGGACCATCTAATCCAACATACTTGGATTACAGGAGGGACGAGATGCATTCAGGAAAGTCAGAAGCATGGGTAAGAGGATGATAATCCAGATAAATAGGGAATATTTCAGAAATACTGTCTATGACTCCTGGAGATTTTAAACAGCTGTTGTGATTAGAAGCTTTTGACTATATGATTTTCCATGAATTTTTTATTGCCCTTTTAAAATTAATCTGGCAGCCATTATGTCATCTGACATCAGCAAATTTTATAGTTCACTATATATTATGTAAACAAGAACCTCCTTGTATTGATTGTGATTCTCCTTTCATGCAGTTTCAAGGGATGTATGTCCATGTTTTAACATTGTAAGACAAGGAGAAAAATTATTGGTATATATTTTCTGCAGCATCTATGATTTCACATACCTTTCTCATATCTGTGAAGTTCTTGATGCCTTCTGAGCTTGGTTGTCTTCTTGCAGATGTTTTATTACCAAACTGCATAACATCATTGGTGCTAAAAGAGAGTGGAGTTTCCTGTCATTTTATATACCAGAGGTGGTATTCAGCAGGTTCTGACCAGTTCTGGAGAACCGGTAGCAGAAATTTTGAGTAGTTCGGAGAACCAGAAAATACCACCTCTGACAGGCCCCCGCCCCCCATCTATTCTCTGCCTCCTGAGTCCCAGCTGATCAGGAGGAAATGGGGATTTTGAAGTAATCTTCCCCTGGAGTGGGGTGAGAATGGAGATTTTACAGTATCCTTCCCCTGCCATGCCCACCAAGCCATGCCACATCCACCAAGCCATGCCCACAGAACCTGTAGTAAAAAATGTTGAATTCCAGCACTGGTATATAGATGTTGCTTATCACCTTTCCCAACAAGGATGTAAGTGACTCTTGATGACGGGGGGAGGAAATTCAGGATTGCAAGAGTGGCTGGAAAAATGTTGAAAATAAAAATCATGTGATGCAGCAGCAGCTAGTAGTACTGAAGCAGTCATAACTTTCTCAAATTTCTTTCTCTCAGGAGTTATGGGTCCCACATTTTGGACGCATGCTGTAAATTAGTCCTTTGTGTTATCTTTGTTCAAAAATTATTGTCTTATGATGCACTGTTTTGTTCGGTTAAAGATCATGACAACAAGCATTTTAGTAGTATGTAGATTGCTATATTGGCAGTTAAAACTCTTCCTAGTAACGACAGATAATCTTGCAGTACAATTCTGCACAGAAACCATATAAACAATTGAAGTGATCTGGCAAATTTCCAGTACTAAACTTCAAATTATATTTTTTCCATTAACAAATAAGCTGTTACACATACAAGAGCATTAAGGCTGCATTTGGTACAGCTGAGGGAAATGAGAGACAAAGCCATTCTATCAGCTCTGCAGAAATAAGTACCGGTAGGTATCCTATATACCCACTGTCTATAAGATGATGATACTTTCCTGATGACTGTTGTTTGGAAGCCATGAAAATAAGTGCTTTTAATAATAATGTTTAATAATGTTCATCCTCCATCTTCCATTATAACTTCAGAAACTCTTCTTCCTCAGTGGCAGCCCGGAGAGAAGTAGCTTCATGTGGAGAGGAGATGGGTTCAAACTATTTTGCTTTTGATCAGAAAATGAAATCTTATTACTGAGTATTCTTCCAAGTAGAATAAAGTACTTCACAATGTTAAAAGAGAACAGTAGTAGTGAGGCCCCATCATCATTCAGATCACTGTGTTCTTTTAAGAATTATTTTTTTCTTTATTCCTTTTTCTGTCTTCTTTATATTTCTGTAGCTATTTAATCAAGTCACTGTGCTATAAAGTAACTTTATCCCCCAGCCTGTACTTTCTTTTTACATAAAATATTTTCCTCTTCTATTTTTCTTTTCTTTTCTAATAACATGTTTCCAGTTTCACTGGCACTCCCTGTCACAGGGAAAAAATGTGATTTGAATATTTCATATATTCTTTCTTTCTTTCTTTCTTTCTTTCTTTCTTTCTTTCTTTCTTTCTTTTTGAGTTTTTCCTCTCTATTCCCCCATCTCTCTTTTCTTCTGTGCATTTGAATCGGAATATGGAATAACCAGAGGAGCATAGCAATAAAGCTTCTTTTTTCTATTTTATGTTCCTAACAGTTTTCCAAGAAGATATGAAGCATGATCTTTACTTTCTCAATTGCACCCACTGGAACCTAAAGAAGTGTCATGTTGCTATATATTGCACAACCCTAGAGATATTTTTTCTCTGAGCCTGAATTTCCATGAGGGTAATTTATTAGGAAAAGGTCTTAGACAGTAGGCAATAATTTATCATGGGTCACACGATGAGTTGTGGTTTCCTATTGGCAGAAAATGGGATAAACTGCATCTTTCTTTGGAATAACTGAGTAACAGTCATCAGGTTATGTGTTGTGTCTGGCTAATGGGTATTTTGTCTGTTGTACAATATCCACACAGGGCTGATGGGACACTAGTTGTATGGCCATTGTGAAAAACGCTTCTTACATATCTATTTCTTACACATCTATTCTGCCACCGATAGCCTCCCACTGGCCAGTACACTCCCACAGAGAGGGGCTCCTCAGGGTGCCGTCGGCCAAACAATGTCAGTTGGCGGCCCCCAGGGGGAGAGCCTTCTCTATGGCGGCACCTCCCCTTTGGAACGACCTGCCCCTGGAGATACAATGGATCCCAGATCTCCGTACTTTTCGCCATGCCCTCAAAACCTTTTTATTTCATCAAGCTTAACCCCCCCTTTTTAGGGGTTTTTAGGGGTTGTATTGTAAGATTTTAGTGGGGTGTTTTAATATTTTGAGGGGCCAAATATGTTTAATTTGTTTTTAAATCTCTTTTAACTTTTATATGTTATGTTTTACTTTTGGCTGTTCACTGCCCTGAGTCCTTTGGGAGAAGGGCGGTATAGAAATTCAACAAATAAAATAAATAAATAAATAAATAAATTTAAAATACTATGTCAACACATACACCCCAATTTGTATTAACGAATGAGATTTATGAGGGTAGAGGTTCATTCTCTGAGTTTGTGGCTGAATGTTTCATTATCAGGCTAGGTAACATCATCAATGGATGATGTTTACCTAGCCTGTTAACAAAACATTCAGAAACTAGCCCACAAGCTCAGAGAACGAACCTCCACCCTCATCCTATACCCAAGCTACCAATATTTGCCACTATCAATGAGATTTATCTCTGAGTAAATATGTCTAAGATTAGAGTAAACATAGATTGGAAAGTAAATGCCAATTATATTCATTTTATTGTGAAATATAAATAATATAGATTTACAGAACCATCTTTTGAGAGAAAAACTCCTTAAAACTGGTGCTTTTTCACAGCAAAGAAGAAAAAATGCTTTTAAATAGTATGAAAGAGGAGGATGGCGGGGGGATGTTTCCTTTTATTTATTTATTTTTCTTTTGACAGGACTATCACTGTCCCAGGAAATTACTGATCCTATGGAAAAAAACCCTTATCATGACTAACTGTCCATTGGAGCATTAAAAGGACATGGATAAAATGGAATGGAATTCTCTATATCCTAACCATACCCCCCACTTTTTATAGAAAGTTCTTTTTCCTGGGTGACGTTCAGTAGGAATGGAAAAGAATCCAGGATGTCCATCAATCATTGCTCTAAAATTGCTTGGTATTAAATCTCCAAGGGCAACTGTAGCTCCCAACTGCATTACGGAGGTAAAATAAAGCTTAGCTATGTGAGAAGCATAGTTTATGTTGACATTTTTCAATGACAGGAAAAATGCTCATTAACATATTTATTTATTTATTGTTTATTGGTTCGATTTATATGCCGCCCTTCTCCGGAGACTCAGGGCAGCTTACAATGCGTTAAGCAACAGCCTTCATACTTTTGTATACACCTGCTTAGTAGGGCTTTCAGCACCCCCTAAGCGGTGTTCTTTTTTTATACAAAGTCAGCTTATTGCCCCCACAATTCAGGTCCTCATAGCCATGAGGAAGAGTGATTATCTATGTTAGACTTGAATTCATGGCCATTAAATTGTTTGCAAAATAATGTTTTGTGACAGAAAAACTATAGACATATTCCCGAATGGTAATTGATCTCCACATCTTATTTAAGACTGAATTCCCCTTAACTATTAGTGCATATGGTTTAAATGTTGCTAAAATATTCTAAAATATTTTGCCTCTAGGTGAGATGGGTGGCATATAAATTTAATAATCATAATAAATAAAAGAAAGTGGTAATATGGTAGGTAGGTAGAGGTAATAAAAATGGTCTGCATTCCTTCTACCTCAAAGCACAACCAAATAATCATACCTTGATCTGAATGTACTTAATCAATTTTCTGAGAATTGCAAGGAGCTGATCATTTCCAACTGGCATATCTAAAACAAAATATATTTATTAAGTTAAATAAGGCATTTAAGTAGACCACAACCTACTTCTTCATAAGCTAAAAAATGTAGAATAGACAAAATCACCACAAGATGGATTTATAGCTGGCTGACAAACCGTACACAACGAATAGTCCTTAATGGTACTACATCCATTAAGAGAAGTAAGCAGTGGGGTACCACAAAGCTCTATCTTGGGCCGAATACTCTTCAATATCTTCATAAATGACTTAGATGAGGGAATAGAAGGGGAACTCATCAAATTTGCAGGTGACAATGAACTGTCAGGAATAACCAACACCTGTGAAGACAAGCTCAGGATCCAAAAAAATCTTGACAAAGTTGAACAATGGGCCCTATCCAACAAAATGAAATTTATTGTGGGGAAAAGCATGGTTTTACACCTGAGCAGGAAAAATCAAAAGTATAAGTACAGATTAGGCAAGACCTGGCTCAAAAACAGTAACTGTGAGAGGGACCTTGGAGTCCTAGAGGATGATCATTTGAATATGAGCCAACAGTGTACAGCAGCAGCCAAAAAAGCTAATACAATCCTGGGTTGTATAAACAGAGGCATAGAATCAAGATCACATGAAGTGTTAGTACCGTTTTAATAAGACCACATCCAGAATACTGCAAACAATTTTGGTCACCATACTACAAAAAATATGTCAAGACCTTGGAAAAAATTCAGATAAAAGCAGCTAAGATGATCAAAGGCCTGAAGACTAAAACATATGAAGAACAGCTGCAGGATTTGGATTTGGCTAGTCTAAAGAAAAGAAGAATTAGAGGTGACATGATAGCAGCATTCCAGTATTTGAGGGGTTGCAACAAAGAAGCGGGGGTCAAAATATTCTCCAAAGCACCAGAGGGCAGGACAAGAAACAACTAATCAAAGAGAGAAGCAACCTGGAAATAAGGAGAAACTTTCTAACAGTCAGGACAATTAACCAGTGGAACAGCTTGCCTTCAGAAATCGTGGGCACTCCATCATTGGAGGTTTTAAGAGACTAGACAGTCACTTATCTGAAATGGTAGGTTCTCCTGCTTGAGCAGGGGGCTGGACTAGAAGATGTCCAAGGTCCTTTCCAGCCCCATTCTATTTGAAAAAATAAAAGCTAGTTTGGAGACATTGTAGGCCTAAAATTTCTGGGTAACAGGCATGTTTTATGAGTCATTTTTCTGAGGATGGAAGGATGATAGAAAAATACTCTCTTCATTTCCACTACTATCAATTGATACAGTTATGTGTTCTGATCTGTCATATTTATTAAAATATTTATACTTGGAAGACACATCTGGACCACATGGTACAATCAGCACTTAGGTCCACAAATGCCATCAGGTTTTTTTTAACAGGTGGAGGACTATTAGTCCCTGCAGCCTTAAACCTTTTTGAGGCTAAAACATTGACAAAATTCTCTACAGGGCTTTGACCCCTCAATCTTGATAGATAACTCCTCCTCTCCCTGGAAACAGGCAATAGAGCACAAACTGATCTTATATGGTCTTTCCCCATTGTTCTTAAGCTCATGACTAGGCTATGATCAAGTCAAGTAATTGGTATTCAACGGAATAGGAGATGGAGTTCCAATTTGAATTTAATAGGATACTCCTCCACAGCAGAGGAGTAGATGTGAGATATGGGAACCAGCAAGATATCTGAAAGACCTAACCTTTCCTAAGAGCAGAATAGCATTTTTAGAGCTTGATTTAGCACTGGCAATAGCAATTTAGACTTATATACTGCTTCATAGTGCTAAGCCATCTCTAAGCAGTTTACAAGGTCAGCATATTGCTCCCAACAATCTGGGTCCACATTTTACCAACATTGGAAGGATGGAAGGCTGAGTCAGCTTTGAACCTTAGCAGGATCAAACTCCAGGCAGTGGGCAGAGTTAGCCTGCATTCTAACCACTGTGCCACCATGGCTCCATGGCTGAGGAGAAGATTTAACATCTTCCCCTCAATACTCCTGCAAGGCAGGTACTATAAAACCCTCATAGCGGAGCAAAGATGTACATGTGGCAATAAGGAAATTAAAAACACCTCACATGTCTTATTATGCTGCAAACACTAAAAGAGAAAGCTCCTTGGTACTTTCTGAGCTTGATAGCTTGCTTG
>JANHZT010005532.1:54890-69516 GCA_032468215.1 Stegonotus admiraltiensis
TATGGCTCCGCGTGCCACCTGTGGCACCCGTGCCATAGGTTCGCCATCACGGATATAGGGTCTCCTGCTTGGGCAGGAATGACCTGCAAGGTCCCTTCCAACTCTGTTAATCTGTTACTTAACAGATCCTATCTAGATCATCAGACTTGAGCAGATTCAGGCCTTCCAAGTCCAGGACTATGTTTTCTGTTTGTGTCATGTCGAGCAGAAAAACAACAAATAGCACTTCAAGCAGGGCCCAACATACTAATAACCAGTGCAGCAACTTTAATATGGATGCCATTCTACACTTGAAAAATTGTTCTAGTACCACGTTTTGTACCTTCTTCCAGTTTCTGTAGATCCCTAAAACCAGCCCCACATAAATCATAGGGCAGCAAACCAAATGAGTTATGAATGGGGTGTTACTTGCTGATATCAAAAATCACAACTGATAGCAATAACACTTAGATACCATTTCATAGTGCTTTTACAGCCCTCTCCAAGTGGTTTACAGAGTCAGCATATTGCCCCCAACAATCTGGGTTCTCATTTTACCAACCTCAGAAGGATGGAAGGCTGAGTCAACCTTGAGCCAGTGAGATTCAATTTGCTGAACTGCAGCTAGCAGTCAGCTGAAGTAGCCTGCAATACTGCATTCTAACCACTGCGCCACCTCAGCTGAATGGCTACAACTTCCAGCTGTTGCTTGAGCTATGAGTCTAGGGAAACTCCTAAATCACAAACCAACTCTTACATGGGGAGCAATAGAAACTACTGGACCGTTGTTTAGGTGCTCATGTGTTTATTGACAATTACCATCTAATCTGATCTTGTTTCACCTTGTCAGATTCTCACAGTTTGCAGATACCAGTTAAAGATGTCCATGGGATCTCTTGCACAGTCTGAACACCATTCACCATATATCATCAAGTCTCATCACCAGCCTTCTGGAGGAAGCCACTCCTTTGCCATTTTCTTCACTTTCAGATTGAATCAAGCCCAGTTTTCCTTTGCATGGATTCATTGATAAGCTTCAGCCGTGACATGGAAAAGAGCACCAGGATAAACCAATATTCTAGATAGAAAAACACCATGGTCAAGTATGTGTGGAATGTGTCCAATCTCCTTTTTGCTGCAACTTCCTTTCGCTTTATCTGGACCTGTTCCAGGACCTGTTCATTTCATGAACATTTCAATAGTGCACTAGCTGATGGGCTGTAAAACCTTACTCAGGTAGAATCCAAAACAACATAAATGAAGATGTAATAGGTTTTTTTAAAAAGTTCCTTTGCTTTTAGCACATCAAGAGGTTTAGCAACCTCTTCAAGAAACTCTGTTTTAATGTCAGCATTTTGTAATGACCCTAGTCATAAAAGGACCACTTTGTATGAGAAAGATATAATGTGCTTTTAAATTGCTAAGTGAAAGTACTTGTCTAGATACTAAAACTTCAAATTGCCTGAACAAATCTGGATTTTTATGGGAAAAAAATGTCTCTCTGTGTGTGTGAGTGTGTGGATTTCTCTTTTCACTTCATAATTTTCCCTGGTCAGTGAAGCATTTTATGTTACTCTCCTTTACCAACTTTCTCCTAGCAAAATTTGGAAGGGTAAATTGCAGGTGCCATCCTCTTCAGAAGCAAAGCTGTTACACCATCTAATGGGAAAGATGATGAAAGAAAATGTTCAAGACAAATCCAACACAAAATAAGAACATATTTTCTGCATTGTTACAAAGATTGTTTCTTTCATACTACAGAAAGTGGGTGGTGGAGGAAAATCCAAAACAACTGTGGGAAAAGCATGCTCTTTATTGAACTTTGTAATTAATCACCTTGTGTTGCATTTTTTTTAATTAAAAAGCTAAAATAGCTTTTTAAAAAGCTGTTTCTGCGTTTAAAATTCCAGCAGCTTTGGTGCTACTAAAACAATGTCACTGGAAATAGTGTCTGATTGTTTACAATTGGAAGGCAGCATTTTTAAATATATTAACAAATGCATCCAGCTCTCAGGCTTAGCATATCTCTATCGGGCACCTAATCAGCTGGAAACATGGCACCAGTAGCTTAATTCTGTAAGGTGCAAATAAGGATCAATAGCTTAACCCAAGGCAGAGAATGGGGTCTAGCAATGCTGTGTTGCTGATTTTTACAAACCACCCATTGACAATGGCCTGTTGATGTTACCTAGATAGGTAACAAAACGTCTGCAAGCAAACAATTGCACTCAGAGAACACGAAGGACTCCACAGTTCAACCTTGAGCTATATACGTATATATACTTTTCTCCTGAAACCATCCATTATCCAGGACAGCATTTCATTTCCAAATGAATAATTCTATGGAACAATATTGCTCTCAAAGAAGTCAACCTGAATTTAAGATAATTCCTCCAAAAAGGAAGGGAGGGAAGAAGAAAACACATCCATTGAGAAAATACTTGTGGGATGTCCCGTTCCTTCATTTTATTGAAAGTACAGTACACTTAGAGCTAACCTTAATAATAGGGGATGAATGAGAATGACATTAAGGGGGAATATGGAAATAAACTACGAATAAGATTGAGAAAGAGGGATGCAAACGATGAAATTCAAAATAACTCTCCTTTGATTTATTTTAATATCAGCTGGTAAAGATGGAAGGTTCGGAGACCTTCAAGACTGATTTCAGGCATGGAAGCAATTTCAGGAATGGTCTTCATTGTTGTTAGGATAGATAGAACAAGAGAGTGTTGAAAGCCTATTCTACTTTATTTTAGTTTTTTTCTATTCCAGCTTATACCAACTATCTAAAAGCTTTAAATATGGTAGTTTGTTGTTAAGTTTTGAGATAAGAGCCCCAATTAAATTAGTCTTTTCTGCATTTTCCCTAATTCTTCTCAAATGTTCCACTGTTCCAATCCTTTTACCATCAACCAAGTCTAATTTAAGCTCAATACTATCCTTTTGAACTTTTCCAATACCAAGCTTGTTCTACGTAGCAACATCACATGCAGCATTTCCCATTTAATTTTCAAAGGATTCAATGTTTTCAGTAGCAATGCCAGACTCTCTTCTCATCTCTTGCATTCCCTTACCTTTAACAATACCTTCTATTCCTCTTAGAAAATATACAATCCATCCTCCCTGCATGAACAAATAATTAGTGCAGTAGGGAGAACTCATCTTTCTATTAACTCCTATTGCTCAGCAGAACATCCAGCTGTTTCAGTCCATCACCCATTCTAATTCTAAACAGCCTAAAGACAGCATACTAATATAGATTAAGTTTAATGAAGTAATCTAAAGCATATAATACTTAATAACATTTTAATATGTCATCAATCAAAGTTTGGGGTGATTTAAAGTAGAATATAATAACAGAGTTGGAAGGGATGTTGGAGGTCTTGTCCAAGCCCCTGCTTAGGCAGGAAACCCTACACCACTTCAGGCAAATGGTTATCCAATATCTTCTTAAAAACTTCCAGTGTTGGAGCATTCACAACTTCTGGAGCCAAGTTGTTCCAATGATTAATTGTTCTCACTGTCAGGAAATTTTTCCTTTGTTCTAGGTTGCTTCTCTCCTTGATTAGTTTCCATCCATTGCTTCTTGTCCTACCCTCAGTCCTACCCTCAGGTGCTTTTGCAGAATAGCTTGACTCCCTCTTTGTGTCAGCCCCTGAGATATTGGAACACTGCTATCATGTCTCCCCTAGTCCTTCTTTTCATTAAACTAGACATACCCAGTTTCTGCAACCATTCTTCATATATTTTAGTCAGTGGTGGGTTGCCTCCCGGTTCGCACCGGTTCTATAGAACCAGTAGTAAAACCGGCAGGAGGCTCCACCCACCAACCCCAATGTCATAAAAATGCTTCTGCACATGCGCAGAAGCTTCTGCGCGAGCAAAAGGAGCGCGAACATGCAGCCCCGTTACAAACCAGTAGTAAAGGTAAGTAGAACCCACCCCTGGTTTTAGTTCTTTTTATATGACTTCATCCTACATGCACAATCATAATCAAAATACAGCATTTCAGCATTATGCTGCTTAATATTGCAAGTCATCTGTACAGATAGGTACCCCCTTTCAAGAAATTATCCCAAACTAACTTGTAGCTGTATAATATGGATAATATGTAATATTAAATTGTTAAAATTCTCTGAAACTGATCAGTAATGATTAACCCTTCAACATCAATTAATAACAGTAAAGGCATACAATAAAAAGCAGGATGAAATAAACATATTCGATCAGTATTGGGCCACCATAATGATGGTTCTGATTCTGCCAGCCATCAACCTCCTGTTTTTTGTCAGTGGGTCAAAGTCACTTGCAGATGTGAACACTGTTGATACTTTTAAAATAAATTACAATAAGAATAATTATTTAAATATTTGGGAAAACATTTCAAAAAGGGGAAGAATGAAGGCATTAATAAAATGTAGCTAGTTAGAAAAATCTGCAGAAATAGAATTGATGACAACAAACAAATGAATAATTAATCTGTGTACAATGTAACCAATGGTTTCTTTTTAGGTGTGCTTTTTAATCATATTGTTGCATTTTATTTTGTTTACATTCTGTTCACTGCTGATTTTGGCTGGGTTTTTGTTTTGCTGCTTTGGATAAATGGATTGTGACTTTCTTTATAATGCTGTTATGGTATTTTTATCTGTTCAACTGTGATATGGGATTAAGAATTAAGCATTTCACTATTTGCTGAAACTGTCCTGTGACTTTTAGTCTTGATGACATTTTCTTGTAATTGACTTAATTGTTATGCCACAGCTTCTGGATTCTTGTAAATCTGTGCTGACTGCACAGCTTACAGATGAAGTAAAAAGCCAAAAACACAAAATCATAGTTGAGTTACTTACATAAACAATAGCAAATAATATCCAAGTGGAAATAATATTTTAAAAGCAGTGTTGGATCAGCTACAGAGTCCAACTGTGAAAATTGGCTGGATATTGACAGCATCAACTTTAAAATGTCATGTGCTGATTTCTTTAAATTGTGTAACACAGGGATAGTGCTCAGAATATGCTTTTTAAATTTAAAAAAAGGTTACAAATACTACCCTCTTTTGTTAGTCTTTGGTTGGTTATTTTCTTTCATGAACTTCTGACTTATTTGTTAAAGGAGCCAATGTTTTCATTCCTCAATCCCCTATTAATTAATTTCACAACTGACTATGATTATCCTCTCTAAAGGCTCTAACAACTATGCAAAAACCAATCAATGTTCCATCTAGATGAGCAATGGTGGAATTTTGAATTCACCATTCAATTTTGAATGTGTTTACCAATACCCATTTTCAAAAGAAATGAACTGTCAATCATATTGGCAAAGAAATACATCTACCATGAGCTCTTTCTTATGTGGGCCCTTTGTCACTTTGTTGTATATCCTGTTTTACAAAAACCAGAATCATCTTGTACCTAAAATATAATCACGTATGTGTGTATTATACAGCACACATACATACACACATGTACATTATACAGAACCCACACACACACATTGTTGAATTTATCACATATATAAACAGAAAGAGTCAGTTTAGTATAGTAATTAAGGTCCTGGCCTAGAAACCAACAGACCATAACTCCTAGTACTGCTTATGGCATAAAAGCTGAGTGGGTGACTTTGGGCCAGTCATTCTTTCTCAGTCCAAACCATTTCATTGAGTTGTTGTAGTGAGGAAAATAGGAGGAGGAGGAAAGTGTTTAGGTATATTTGCTACCTTGAGTTACTTCCCAAAAAAATAAATAAGGTGAGATAATAATCTAATAAACAGGTTGCTGGAGTAAAATAAATTAATTGTTGGTAGTAATAAACAATTAATAAATTAGTTGTTACTAGTAACTTATTTCACAGCATCTTATTTACAGTAATGTGTTTATTCGTATAGCCTAGTATTCCATCATGTCAGATATAAATCCATTCCAGAACCATAAACTGAATTGAATTTCCTATTCAGCCTTTACGTTAAGATTCTAGATTCATTAAGCTACCCTTTGGAAAACGAGACTGGCAAATGGCACAAATACTATGATTCTTGGAATACCAGGATGCTCAAATATAGCTTTATGCTTAACAATTATAGTTCTTGCTGTTTTATCATAAAGATACAAAACTTCAATGGATTTGGAAAAATACTCAGCTGCAAAATGAAAATAAGCCTAATGATTTTCCAAAAAAAAACCTATGCCAAATATTTCCTATGGGAATGGACGAAGATCTTATGATTTAATAGGCCATTTTTTTTTGGTTACTTCTAGAGGCGTTCTGAGCACATACAAAACAATTACCAACCATCCATTCTGTTTCAGCAAACTTGTCAGGCCAATGCATTATACTTTTTTGCCCTAGCTATAATCCTATGAATATCTTAATGAGGCTCATGAAGCTGAGAAAGAAATAACGACTTTATCCTGCGGAAAGGGAATCCATCCTGACAATGTAACAAATCTTTTACAGACCAAAGAGGTTTTGCGACAAAAGAAATATCTGTAGCCATTCATTTTTTACAAGTGTCATTAACAACTAGGAGTCCTTCTCCAAATTGCATGTATGGTAGCTTTTCTGCCTGAATCTGTAGATAATGTTCTAAATGCATATACAGCAGGGATCCCCAACCCCTGGTCCATGAACCAGCACTGGGCCATGGCATGCTAGAAACTGGGCCGCGCAAATAAGGTGAAGCCCTATACATGGAATGCAGGCAGCACACAAAACCACACCCCTTGCAGTCCGTGGAAAAACCTCTCTCCATGGAACCAGTCCCTGGTGCCCAAAAGGCTGGGGACCACTGCATATGCAGGTAGTCCTTGATTTACAACCACATTTTCTGTTGCTAAGCAAGACCATTGTTAAGTGAGTTTTGGCCCATTTTATAACCTTTCTTGCCACAGTTGTTAAGTGGATCACTGCAATTGTTAAGTTAGTAATGCAGTAAAGTGAATCTGGCTTCCCCATTGATTTTGCTTGTCAGAAGCTCACAAAACCCACCTGGCCCTAGAACATTGCAACTATCATAAATATGAACCAGTTCAGTGGTGGGTTGCCCCCATTCGGACTGGTTCCCAAGAACAGGTAGTAAAAACAGTGGGAGGCTCCGCCCACTGACCCGGATGTCATCAGAAGTGATCTGCATATGCGCAGAAGCGCATGGGCACGATGCGAACTGGTAGTAAAGGTAAATAGAACCCATCCCTGAACCAGTTGTCAAACACCCAACCTTTGCTCACATGACAATGAGGATACTGTAACAGGGGTGAAAAACAGTCATAAGTCACTTTTTTCAATGCTGTTGTAACTTCAAACAGTCACTAAACCAATGTTTGTAAGTTGAGCCCTATCTGTATTACTCTTTCCCCTTCACACACATCATAATGAAGGATGATCTAGATAATGTGCCATCAAAAATACTGCATTTTATCTAGCATATAAACTGTAACAAGTTGGTAGCTCTGCAGTTGAAAAAGCATAGGTTGTAACTGAGTAGGGCACAAGTAGATTTACTATGTTTAAAAATTGCTTCCAAGTGCTCATGATCAATTTCAACTGAAAGAACTTGGCCAAATACATCATCACGGAACATCCTTAAATGTTGTCTCTTTCCCTTTCAAAATTTGTTTATGCTGTTCAGGATATTTGCATTTAACATATCTAATATCATAAAACCTTTTTTACAGCCAAAAATCTTATTTTTTTCTTTTTTATTGGCACATCTTTATTGGAAGATTAAAGTTGAAAAGTAAATGATTAAATCCATATCACTCTGGGATGCACTAAATGTACATAAGCATGGTGAAATTAGTGCATGAAAGTTTCAGCTCTGTTTACTGTACCAACTGATGAATCAAAGCTTCACATGCTGTTTCACCCAATATTGAAAGAGAAGAAATTCCTGCCACATAAAACAATAATTTGGCTGAAATGATGAAGAAATTTTCATTTCACTGAAGTACAATCTGATTTTTTTTAATAAAACAATTTCTGTACATATTTTAAAGCCCTAAGAAACAAACCAGATAAGGATAGTCCTAGAATTACAACCATTCATTTAGTAGCTATACAAAGTTAAAACAGCCCTGAGAAAGGCGACATGACTGTCACTATGATTCCTCACACTTACAACAGATGCAGGGTCCTCATGGTCCTGTGATTGTGATTTAGTCCCTTGGTAACTATCATACATTTATGATGATTGCAGCATCTCATAGTCACTCGATGTCCATTTGTGACTTTTCAGCCAACTTCTGACAAGAAAACCAATGTGGAAGCCAGCAAAGAAGATCACAAGGTTATGCTTAGCAAATGCACTGTTCGACAAAGAATGTTCCAGTCTCAGTTGTGGTCAAAAGTCAAGAACTACTTGTATTTAGAAAGAAGGGAAAGAAATGAAAATCTGCATTTCCTCCTCGTTATTTCTCTTCAGTGACTTCCTTATTTCCTAGTTCTGCTAATCATAGAGCAATAGCAATAGCACATACACTTGTATACCGCTTCATAGTGCTTTACAGGTCTCTCTAAGCGGTTTACAGAGTCAGCATATTGCCCCAACAATCTGACTCTTCGTTTTAGTGACCTTGAAAGGATAGAAGGCTGAGTCAATCTTAAACAGTCAGGATTGAATTCCTGGCTATGGGCAGACTTAGCTTGCAATACTGCATTCTAACTACTGCACCATCATTGCCACATGGCAGCGTGTGAAAACAACATGGTTGATTTTTCTGGCAGGTTGCATTGTATATTAGGGATCACCTCTAAATATGCTTAAATGCACACTCCATGATTAATCTTCAAGCTTAACTATGTCCTTTCTACATAGTGTATTCTAGGACAGAAGGATGCTGCAGCATTTAATAAGGGTTAATGCTTATAGCTTGCATATGTGCTAATGTGTAACACTGACATTTCCAGGACAGAATTCATTTTACAAATCTTTTCTGTGTCTATAGTCTGTACGGCGCTCTGTATTTCAGCTGAAAAGTATTGTTTACTTTTGAAGCAAACATTTTGTTTTCCCCAGGCACCACTTATCCTAGATGCTTGCCAAAGGCAATGATATTATTCGTACTTTCCTACATCTTCTCATAGATCCTGTTTATCATCAATATTGGGGAAACATCATTTAAGGTTCAATGCTCAGGGTATCAATCTATTCAGGTCTGTGTGTCTGTGTGCAGGGGTTTTGTGTGTGTGTGTGTGTGTACTGAGAAGGATGGTGTTCTGTAGCTGAACTTCCTTAATTAACTGAGAAGCTTATATTTTAAGAAAAAACAGTGTCAGTGTCAGATGTTATAGAACTCTTAGTGATCTCTCAATGTCTTTCCAGATTTCCTTTTTCTTTGCATTCAGTCATTCCCACAATTGCCCAAAGGAAAAAGGAAAAAGAAAATGCAGGTAAACAGAATTGGCTTGCAGTATAGCTGCTTGGAGGCACTCACCTTCTGCACCAATCAAAGGGGATGAACATACCAATAACAGAATGGTGTATGGAAAAACAGCATATTAGTGATTCCTGATCATTAGCAATAGGCTCTTTTATGAAGAATTGAGCTTGACAAGCACTGTGAAGACACCAACCACAATGCTGGTCCTGCCACATAGTTAATACTGTTAACTACTATGGTCCATCACAGTTCCAAGCTACAAATCAAGCAATGAATGCATACATAAGAATATCTATACATCCAATCAACCACATCTGCCTAGACATGAAAACAGCAGGTTAGTTTCCATTATAAAAATAGCAATAACACTTAGACTTATATACCAGTTTACAGTGCTTTACAGTCCCTTCTAATCTGGGTCCTCATTTTACCAATCTCGGAAGGATAAAACGCTGAGTCAACCCTGAGCCGCTCAGGATCGAACTCCTGGAGTGAGCAGTGAATTAGCCTGCAGTACTGCCTTCTAACCACTGCATCAAATGTCCAGAATTCCAAAATAAAATCAAAGTGGGAGGAAAGAAAAAGACTGATATCAGAAATATCCAATACAAAGCTGATTTAAAGCATTATGCAGAGAACAGGGAAAAAATAGTCTTCAATTAGACACTGGACTGAGCAAAATCAATGAGATTTATTTACATTTAATTGTTGAAATCATGTATTGATTTGCATACCCATGTAAAAAGACACCATATATTAATTTTATTTTAAAATGTGCCCTATATAGTTCACTACTTTTTCTCCAATGTATGTGACCCTCCAAATAAAGTGACAAAAATCCTAAAATCAATAAATGCTGCAGCCCCAGTAATGTTGTCCAAAACCTATGTGTCATGTCATAAATAAGAATCTGATGATAGGCTGAATCTATAAGCTGTTCTTTTTTGGACCATGTATTTATATAACAGCAGCATGTTCAGAAATCTAAAACAGCCTAATGTACTGTGTATTTGCAACTGAGCACTATCTTTCTGAAATATTTAAACTATTATCCTAATATGAAAAGTATGCAAGCCAAGCCTAGTTTCCTCAGAGGATGACTACAGCCCTGAGCCATATTACTGTCTCAGCAGTTTATTGCACCATAAGGAAGAAACGGTAATTGTGAGCTGTACAATATAATTCCTAGTTGTCTTTTTTTATTATTATCTTTACTGGGTAATATTTTTTTTCAGATCGAAGCAGAGCATCATCTATAAAATGGCTTCTATCTAAATTTTGCTGACAGGTTCTAGATCATTTACTTTTTCCACTGATCCCCCAAAGTTTTCACTGTTTGTCAAAATTAAAGTATGTACATATTTTATATAAGGCGATAGAGGGATTCTTTGCAGAGTAAAGAATGGCAAAAATGGGCCATTTCCATTGAGGCCAATAACTGGCAAGATTTTAAAATCTTTTACTTGGCACTGCCTAGAGAAAAAAAGGAGAACAAAAAAGTTAGGCATGATATTGTTATCTGCAGTTACATTGGAGTCTGATGCAAGAAAATACTTTGGAAACTGAAAGGATTTTTAATAGCAGCTTGTAACATGAAGGTTAGAAAATGCACAGGGGATGCAAAAATAGCTTTTCAAAGCTCAGCCATTCCTTGACACATGTTCTTTAAAACAGGAGTCCCCAACCTCTGGGCCGCAGACCAGTGCTGGGCTGTGGCCTGTTCGAAAGCTGTGGCCTGTTTGAGCAGCTGGCCAGCACACATGTGCACAACTTGAGCCACTTGAGTGGTGGTCCGATACACACACTGCTGGAGTCACATAAGCAGTGCCCCAGTGTGTGCATACAGCTGGAGTCGTGAGAGCGGAAGCCCAGCGCAGTGCTGGCCCACTGTTTGTGTGGGCTGGTTCCCCTCTCCATCCCACCAGGCCACCAAGCAATAGAAGCTGGGGATAGATGCTTTAAAACCCATCAGTTCTGTAAGTAGTCCATCATATGAATCTAGCTACAGAAACTACATGCACATATACAAGACTGTATATTAAAGAAGCTGCCAGAAAATCCTTACTGAATTCTTTAAAAATCAACTGAGTTTTATAACATAACAAATGGGAGAATACAATTTCTGTCATTCTTCTCCAACTCCTAAATGTCTTGGCAATTCTAGCCAATACATCTAAGAGCACCATGCTGGAGAAAGATGCTTTTGGCAATTTCTCTCTTAAAGATAAAAACAATATATATTGTATCACTGAAGTAATTGATCGTGAATCTATTCCCAGGAGGAAATCTCTAGAATGATGAATTATACTATAAATGATTCAATTTTTTTTGTTCCCTCATGAGTTATGTAATGGATGCTTATAGAGATTGGTGACTCCCCAAAATGAACATAAATAGCTTGTGGTGTTGACTGAAATGAGAAACAGGATGGGGGTGGATGGAAAGCAATATCCAAAGTGTGAAATAGCTTCTCACAGAGGGACTATTTCAAATAGGCCAGCTGAAGTTCAGGAATCACCATATGGAATAGGAGTTGTTCAGTTATAAATAATATATTCAAGTATAAAAAGAGAGAATTGTGATAGATAAGTAGGTAAGCAATGGAAGAAAAAGAGCAAGGCCAGATTGTACCCTTCTTTTCTAAAAACTTGCTATGCTGTTTTCATGGTGTAAGTTAAGAAACAGAAAAATAACTTCCCATGAGCCATTCATGGAGATGTCAGAATCAAAATAGAGCTGGAAGGGACCTTGGGGTCCAATGCCCTGCTCAAGCAGGAGATCCTGTACCATTTCAGACAGGTGGCTGTCCAGCCTCTTCTTAAAAACCTCTAGTGATGAAGCACCTACAACTTTTGAAGGCAAGCTGTTCCATTGGTTAATTGTCCTCACTGTTAGGAAATTTCTTCACAATTCCAGGTTGCTTCTCTCATTGATTAGTTTTCATCCATTGTTTCTTGTCCTGTCCTCTTGTGCTTTGGAAAATAAATGGACTCCCTCCTCTTTGTGGCAGCCTCTCAAATACTGGAATACTGTTATCATGTCGTCGTCCCCCCTCCCCCCCCAGTCCTTCTTTTCTTTAGACTAGCCAAATCCAAGTTTTTCATATGTTTTAATCATCTTAGTTGCTCTTCTTTGCACTTTTTCCAAAGTCTCAACATCTTTTTTGTAATGTGATCAAAACTAAATGCAAAACAGGTGTGGGCTTACTAAGGGTTTATAAAACAGTACTAATACTTCATGTGATTTTGATTCTATCCATCTGTCAATGTCAAGAAGAGCACAACAGCTGCAGACTGATACTCCACAACAAAGAATAGTTCTAGATGTAATTCTGTCACCTAATTGGTTAATTGTAATAGCAGGTACCCCTCTGACTTCTGAATATCAGCCAAAACATGAAGTTGCTTAATTGAAGGATTTGATGAGAGGGGAGAAGAATTTTGATTAACAACCTGAGGCTGAAAAGGAACATCTTAAAAAGATTTTTAAAAATGGTGGCAAGGTGTCCAAGGTCACTTGAAATAGAGAGAAAGGATTCAAAATTGCTTCAGTAGCAAGACATCAGGAGCCAAAACACTGACAGGATGCCGACCAATTTTGTGAGAGGAAATGAACGCACTTTTGAAAAGTAACGAAATTGCCCCACAGAACACAGACCAGAACGGCAGATTTGTGCCAATGAAGCAAAAGTAGTTTTCCATTCAAATTGTATTTGCTACCTATGGGAAGCAACAGAAGCAAAAAGGTTTAATTTCCTAATTATAAAAATGCTACGCTGGTGGTAATTTTGAGCAGGTGGTATCCAATAAAACTGGCACGCTAATTACTGAACTTGAGCCACTGCATTTCATGCACTCGAAGTGGAGAAGTAATTTCATTCATTCTGCCCTCCAGAAGCTAAAAAAAACTCAGTGCCTTTCGATCCTCATCTCCTCTTTGAAATGTCACATTTCATGGTACCTTTAGCAGATGAGAATCAAACAGCTGTGGAAGCTTAATAGGAATTTATGAGATGGCTGCTTGATCAACCATTCCTAAAGGGGACAATACGGAAATGTTTCAAAGCCTACAAAGTTGAGGTTGGCCTCTGAACTAAAGGATGTTTTAATGCAGGGTGGTCAAACTCACGGCCTGTAGGCCAGACGTGTCACATGCTGGCCACGCCCACGCCCAGTTTAGCAAAGGGGGAAAAAGTTGTGATATGTCACGTGACAATGCGAGTTTTGACACCCCTGTTTTAATATATGTTGATGGGACTGTATAACAGCCTTCCCCAGTCCGGTATTTTTCACAGAATAATACACAGTAGTGTTTGACATGATCTTGAAGAATCATATAAACTGGACAACAGTTCCCATCCTATTACTGCCAACATAGCCTCTGAAGTTGTATTTAACTGGGGACTGAGGAAACTGTGTTAAAAATATGGAATAAATACCAACCTTACACAATTTATTCACATTTGAGACCATATAAATGGTAAGTATTCAGCAGAAATGCAATCATTTGTGTAGTGACCGAAGTAACAACAGCACTGAAAAAACATAAAGAAGAAAAACTTATGACCATTTTTCACATTTATGACCATTGCAGCATTCCCATAGTCATGTGGCCAAAATTCAGATGTTTGGAAACTTGCTCGTATTTATGTCAGTTGCAGTGTCCCCATCATAAATATGAGCCGTATGTTCACCTTTTGCAACCTTCTGACAAGCAAGGTCAATGGGGGGAAGCCATATTCACTTTACATCTGTGTTACTAACTTAACAACTGCAGTGATTTACTTAATAAGTATGGCAAGGTCATAAAACCTTTCTTGAGATTGAAAAAACTCAAACTGTCTTGCTTAGCAACAGAATCTTTGTGTCTTAAATTAAAGACTACCTTCAAAAACCAGGGCTTTATAGGTACCAACCAGCACATTGACTCAAACTGACAATCAGTGCAGCTAAAAAACAGAGGTGTTACATGGCATAGCAAGGCATACCCATCGCTGTCTGTGCTGTTGCATTCTGGGCCAGTTGAAGCTTCTGAGAAGCCAGAGTCATGTAAATAAAATGGGTTGGCATATAAATGAAATGAAATAAATAAGCAGGCATTCAAGAGGTTTTCAAGGGACAGCCTCATGTACAGCACATTGCAATAGACAACTTCTGAAGTGACCAGAGTGTGGGTGACCCTTTGAAGGGCCCTTCAATCTTGATGGCCTAAATACTTAGAATAGAATAGAATAGAATAGAATAGAATAGAATAGAATAGAATAG
>JANHZT010005532.1:81395-92782 GCA_032468215.1 Stegonotus admiraltiensis
GTATTGTATGTTTTTATTGCTGGCTGTTCACCACCCTGAGTCCTTCGGGAGAAGGGCGGTATATAAATCAAATAAATAAATAAATAAATAAATGGTCCAAGTTCTTATTTCTTCTTCTCCTTCTTAGTATATTTTCCTTTTTCACCTCAGGTTTTTGTTTTTGTCTTGCAATTTAATTTCTTTAAACTCTGCCCCCTTCAAAGATTAGCTTAGAAATATATCAAAGTCCTGCCTCCCCAGGAAATGAAAAACTGTTGAAAGCAGTTCACTTTATTTGTGATCCAATTTATGTGCACAGAAGCTTAGTTATTTATACTCACCTAGGCTCATAAATCCCCTACTTCAAATCCACTCACCTCTTTTCCCTATGTGTAATCACAACCACCTATCTGGTTGGCACTGTAACCAAGTAAGAGATGGAAAGAGGTCATCAGCAACTGAAGTGACCTCAAAGAGAATTGTGACCTCTAGTGATGCTCCGAGATAAGATGATATATGCTTCCATCCTTTCTACTTGCCACCACTTGTCAATGCTGTTTGTATGCATCAGTATCACACTATGTAAAGGACAGTTTTTAGTGAAAGTTATGGGGTGTTGAAATGTTTGCCTTCTATATAGGTTACTATGATATTTCCTCTCCCCCAAATATGAGTCTCAGTGATGTCAGCAAATACGATCTCACTAATAACTTGTATCTTTATTAAATACCACAGGAGTCGATTACTACAAAATGGAAATTATAGAAATTACAATTAAGGTGTTAAAAAGTTTCTCCTCAGCCATGCAGTTTACTGAGTGTCTCTCTTGACCCAACCAATCTCTCAGTGTGACTGTTGGGATAAAATCTGAAGAGACCACTAGGCATGTCGTCTTGAGTCTTCAGAGAAAAGATGGGATAGAAACATTAAAAAGCGCAAAATAAATCAATAGTGTGAGTCCCAAAAAGCTATTTGGCAGCACTGAGTAGCAATTTTCTTTTATTTGCATGAAAGTAAGTAGCTCAGTGTATATAACTGGGTGGTAATAATAAAAACAGAGTGATTTTCTTCGCTGAAGTACTATAGTGCATTAGGAGCTAGAAAAAAGGAAGGGGATAAAAGTGTACTTATAGTAGGTTGTGGGTGAACAGAAGGTGATCTTTCCAGACAAATTTCTATGCCTGTGAAAAGACGCATCATACCAAAGCAGTGTAAACATAATTTTTAACTCCTTTGTATTCACAAAATTACATCTGGGTTACAAACAAAAAGACAAAATAACACACACATACCCTGAGACTGGCATCTTTCTGCTCTAACTTATGTTTCACTACCATGTAAACAGATTTAAGCTGCTGAGTAAATGTACATGCTGAGTGAAGAAATTGTGTTTAATAGTGGGGTAAGATCTATTGACTCCCTTGAATTTTAATACTAGCATAAAGACAGCTAAAGATGTTTTTCTCTGAAGTGCTCTGATTTAGAAAATTACTAGCTGTTTTGGGCATCAGATATACTATTATACCATCTCTATTTAACTATCATTATTGCACAGAATTTCCATACAACACCAGCCAAAAGTCACTAATTGCTTCTGAGATCATATCAATGAATGGAGTACAAGATTTGGAGCCTAAAAGTAACATCCAATAAATATGATGAAGAATGTTGCTTTTGTTTGGAGACACGGAGCATCAGCAGATAATTCTTGATATTAGTAGAGAAGAACTATTGCATTGTCACATTTAAGTCAATAAATTGAGCCTGTCAGAAACATCTAAACCACCTTATCTAAAGTCCAGCTAGATTTAGACTAGACTAACTAGACTAGACTAGACTAGACCAGAACAAAACAGAACAGAATAATTGAAGATCTTGGAGATCTTCTAGTCCAACCTCCTGGTCAGGCAGGAAACCCTATACCAGGGGTGAAATGCTACCAGTTCGGACCGGTTTGGCTGAACCGGTAGCGATGGTGGGCGGTGGTTTGGAGAACAGGCAGTGCGAGGCTCTCCCCACCCACCTGGTCATCGTTACTTCCTGGTTTTAACCAGGAAGAAACTTGTTTTTTACCCTCTGCACCTATGCAGAAGGGTTTGCACATGCACAGAGGGTCTGTGGGCACACAAAGTGTGTGCACTTCCAAACCAGTAGGGAAGGTAAGTAGATTTCACTCCTGCCCTATACCATTTCAGACAAATGGTTACAACAGGCAGTTTTCTTCCCATGTTTCAAAGTTGTTTTTCCCTTTCCTACTTATACACGTAGTCCTTGACTTACAACAGTTCATTTAGTGACTGCTCAAAGTTACAACGGCACTGAAAAAAGGGGCTTTTGACCATTTTTCACTCTTACAACACTTGCAGAAACCTCATGATCACATGATCAAAATTCAGATGTTTGGCAACTGACTCACATTTATGACGGTTGCAATATCCCATGGTCATGCGATCACCTTTTGGACCTTCAATGGGGAAGCCAGATTCACTTAACAACTTTGTTATTGCAATGGTGGTGATTCACAACTGTGGCATGAAAAGTGGTAAAATGGGGCAAAACTCACTTAACAAATGTCTCATTTAACAACAAAAATTTTGGGCTCAATTGTACTCATACGTCGAGGACTACCTGTAACACATCATTGGAGGAAAATTAAATGCACACTCAGCTAAATTTCCACATTTTGTGCTTATTATTAAAAGTTTGGCTTTCCTGTGAATTCACAGTCTCTCTCCCAATCTGCCTGAAATATCTTTTCTGTAACACTGTGCAACATTACTGACACCAGAGTTCTGGGTTGTGAAACTTAATTGCTACATATGGTGGCAAGGAGAAGACATTGATATAACCCTGACCATGCTGTCCAGCAGACTTCCATACTGCATGTTAAGACCGAAATTTCCTCACAAAAAAGTAAAAATTACAATGCAATGAAGTAAAAGTCCTACATTCATGTTGTTTTTATTGTTGGATTACAGCATTTACATTTCTTTCACATTAAGATCACAAAATTATAGACATAGATCCGTACCAATACTTTCTTCCAATACTAACCTGAGCCAATAATTGCAGCTTCCCCAGAGTCTTCTATCAGTTTTACATCATTACATCTGGTGTAAGGTTTAATTATATTAGAATCGACACATGTACATGTTATATATTTTTTTACATTCAGAGTAATTAGTTCCATTAGAATAAAAAGGCTTTATTCTTTTGCTGTATTGCAAAACCCCTTCAACTATTTACCAAACACGGTATATATTTTTAGAGGACTGAATATCAGATGCTGAGATTTTATTAGTGAAAATTATTTGTTAATACGTTTTCTAACCACATTCAAAGTAAATGTATGGAGGCTGCTGAGGCTAAAAGAAAGAACTGGCAGCATACTGTACCAATCCCTCTTTTTTTTTTTTTTTTGCAAGATTATAACTATACAGTATTTTGAAGGAAAATCTTGAAGAACTAGGCAGGATGACATGATAACACCAGAAGTGCACATACACCTCAATAAGAAGCTTCAATCATCCATATAAAGATAGAAAATTGTGAAGGCAATTTTATTTAGAAAAGAGATCATGACTAGGTGGGGAAAAAAATAAGCAATAAATAAACAAATCAACAAACCTGCACATAAAAGCTACTCTACATAATAACAATATTGCCCTATTTTGTGTGTGTGTGTGTGTGTGTATACGATCAGCCACAGAGGGAGGGAAGAACAAAATTAGTTTGAACACATGGTGAAAGCTCTAATTTCTATATAGTAGACCAGGGGTGTCAAACTCCCGACGACACATTGTCATCACGTGATGTACCGCAACTTTTTTCCTCTTTGCTAAACCGTGGGTGGGCGGGGCCAGCGCCTGACCCAGCCAGCTTGTGGGCCGCAAGTTTTGATTCCCCTGTATTAGACAGAGGGCCACAACTGAAGTGTTTTTATTTTTCTTACTTTTGAACTGGAGCCGTGTGTAATATGACCTTATGTATTGGACCAGCAAGATAGGGGATTAAGGTTTCTTTGAAATGTTGCCTGCTGTATATTGGAATGTTCTTTTTGACAAGGGCTCTCTCAAGAAGAGCACTCAACTTTTTTTTACTCTGTCTGAATAATAATTATTATTCAAAGAAGTGATTTGGTCAGTGAAATAAATCAAAATATAAAAAATAATAATTAAATCACGCAAGAGGCTAAAAAGTTGGTTTTATCCAGAGTCCTCCCATTTAAGACGCGTAACTTGTTTTGTTTGCTTGCAAGTACACTGATATTGAAGAGAGGTATGTCTAAGGCTTTAAGAAGGGTGTCTGTGTAAAAGTGACTATGAGAAAAGGTGACTTTTGAGAAGGTGACCATGAGGTATTCATCTGGCTTAAACCATCCATTCATTTTCATCTTCATTTTCTTAATAGCACCCAAACTCTTACCATAGATTTGAGAGCTTCGTCAAAAAAATATCCTTGATAGAAAGTAAAGAGTTTCTAGTTTTATTCTAAAAATAGGTGGGCACAAATAGTAGGAATAGCATCACATCAATATTATAGTCATTCAGGAAGGAAATAAATATAGATAAGGAAAAGCATGACCTTGGGATGAAACTCTGCACCTGTTCAACTAATCACATTGAAATACCTGAAAGAACATGAACGGATGAGCTCCCAGGTAAAACTGAAACCCCAACACCACACTAGCTACCATACAGCCACAGTTAAGGCTGCTCACTACAAAGGCTTTGGAGATTCTGCAGTGACAGCTAAAAATAAGTAAAGCCATAGAGTTATCACAACTCTGTTTTGCTACTTTCCATGCATCACACTGAACGTTTTTCAGTGTTTCACTGAAGCACAGAAGATATCCCAATAAAAAATGTTGAGCACCTTTTTAATAGAACTCCTAATGTTCCATTCTGGAAATGTATATCGAATATGCAAGTCATTTACAGAATCTGTACCTATCTGGCCATTAGGGACAACTACTGCAAATCTTTTCAAACTACATGGATAGGCAAAATTTATGCCTTTGCATATTTATTGAATAAAGGCAAATAATCCTGATATTATGCTGGTGTTATATCTATTCGTAATTTCTCCCTTTGCCTATATATTCAGATATGTAGGATCACCCCTTATCCAATATTTGTGAGATACACAACCCCCCAAAATTCTTGCCCTTACAAACTGCACAATCTTTTTTTTTTCAAAAATTTCTATGTGATTTAAGTGTATGATTTTAGCAGCTTTTCTTTGATTATGCTTTTTTTACAAACTAATTCTCCAATCAATTTATTTCAAAAGGGCTTATCTATTCCAACTTTTATTGAAAAGATCACAGAAGGGAGGAAGGGATGAAAATAAAAGCCATATTTTACAGAAATATGCTTGCTACGTTCATAGACAATGTGCAATGTTCAGGCCATGAGACACTAAGAGCATTGTTGCGATAGCTTGATCAAAAGAGCTTCCAATAGTCTAGCTAGCTATTATAGAAGAAGAAAAAATGTTTAATTCATTGCAAGATTTTAATACATAATATCCTCTTCTATAGTCAGAGGTGGTATTCCTTACTATCCCTATTGGTTTGCAACTGTAAGCACACATGTGCTTCACTCACACGTGCTCTGTCCATGCATGAGCCCAGTCTTCCACGCATGCACTTTGCTGCCACGTGCACCTTCCGCACATGTGCCTGGCCTCAAAAAAGTGCCTAAATAGGATCGATAGAGCCAGTTTCCGCAACCAGTTTGGGCAAACCGGTGCGAACCGGCTGAATACCACTTCTATCTATAGTACTATATCAACATTTCTTAAACATTGAAAATTATATCATATTTTTCTTTCTCTGTTTCAAGAGATACATATTTTCAGTGCAGTGCTGAATAAGATGGTCGTAGCTTCCAAACGCGTAGTCAGAAATTAAGGGTGGATCACAATTTTTCCGATCTTGGCAAAGATCTCCAGCTAGGCATCCCTAACTCCAATATCTATTTTACTTTGATGTCCAGTGTTGCAGAGAAGTTCCAAAACCAAAAAAGGTAGTTGTACAAAAACACTAGATGGAATTCAATTTTTTTTAACTCGTATATTAGTGATTTTCTGTGAAATAACAAGCTTGTTCATCAAATGGAAGTGTGCTTTTCTTTCCCTTATAGAAATAAAGCATATCCAATCCCTTTCTTATTATGAAGAAGACAAATTTCCAACTTTTAAGGCAAACTAGCATTACTGTTTCTGAATCAAAGGGGACCCAGGAACGATGGGGAATCCATTCAAGAAGGTTCACTTTTGCTACAGAGGTGGGAAGAATGAGATCTATGTATATTAGCAGCTATGCTATCAAATAATTGCCTTTTCATGCATGTACATAGTGTCATAGAGTAACCTTACATATGTGGTGCTTGAGAAAGATACAAAAAACTGCAAGTGTAGCACACACATTTTGAAACAAACAAATTTACTAAGTGCGTATTGTGCAGAAGAAACATTAAGCATTCCCAAACCGACTGCCACACATTCATCAAGGCAACAGAAACTATTAAGCAAATGTGACTGTAGCTCACTAAGTCATTTTCTCCAAGGATTTGGGGAAGGATTGTTGTGTTCCAAAGGACTCTAGAGCCGTGATGGCGAACCTATGGCACGGGTGCCACAGGTGGCACGCGGAGCCATATCGGTGGGCACGCGAGCTCAGCTCCGGCATGCATGTGTGTGCCAGCCAGCTGATTTTCGGGCCTTCTGGGCCCACCAGAAGTCAGGAAACACACTGTTTCGGGCCTCCAGAGGGCCTCTAGGGGGGGTGGGGAAGGCCATTTTTGCCCTCCCTAGGCTCCTAGAAAGGCTCTGGAGCCTGGGGAGAGCAAAAAACGGGCCTACTGGGCCCACTGGGCCATCACGTGCCAAAAGATGGGTGGGGCGGGGTGCATAGAATTATGGATGTCGGCACACGTGCGTGTGATCCCACCATGCTCCCCCCGCTTTTGGCACGTGATGGCAAAAAGGTTAGCCATCACTGCTCTAGAGTCTAGACCAAAGGTGGGTTTCAGCAGGTTCTGACCAGTTCTGGAGAACCGGTAGTGGAAATTTTGTGTAGTTTGGAGAACCAGTAGTAAAAATTCTGACTGGCCCTGCCCCCATCTATTCTCTGACTCCTGAGTCCCAGCTGATCAGAAGGAAATGGGGATTTTGCAGTATCCTTCCCCTGGATTGGAGAGGGAGTGGAGATTTTACAGTATCTTTCCCTTGCCATGCCCACCAAGCCATGCCTCGCCCACTAAGCCACACCCACAGAACCGGTAGTAAAAAATTTTGAAACCCACCACTGGTCTAGACCACAGATGTCAAACTTGCCACCACGAGATGTTTTGTGATGTTTTTCCCATTCATGGAGCTGGGGTGGGCATGGCCTCCATGTGATGCATTCAGCCCATGGGCCCCCAATTTGACACCCCAATCTATATCATCTCTTCAGATGATGCTATTCACAGCAGGGGTTGTTGGAGTGACTTTGGAAGTAAGTTCGCAAAATGTTATGCCTGGAACACCTTGAACTGTTTATGGTTTAAAAGTTTTATTTCCAGAAACTGCCCAAATTGTGAAAAGGTTTGGTCTGAAGGAATTCCAGTATGGCCTTTTGGAGAATGAGGGCCTATTTCATCTCTTGGGGGATAATTTCCCAAAGTTGGGAGGTTAATTAGTTTTTTCTATTACCTGCATTCTATTTTTCAAGATCTCAAAAGAGTGTTTTTTTCCTGCCCAATTATCCAAAATCCAATAAAGAGGGATAAAAAAAATCGTTTTTATCCCTCTTTGTTTTAAAGCAAGAGAAACTTGGCAATGAAAGTGGGCCTTTCTGTCTGCCAAGCAAACAACAGTGAAAAGCAAATTAATATCTATAATTATTCCAGTTTGAATAGAAACTCTAACATTCAGTAACCTGTCAGGACAAGTGTTTAAAGGCACATTCTACCACAATACCAATCAATATCAAAGATGGTGTCTTTGAGGTATTTTGGGGAAAAGGTAAACTGTCTGCACGCTTTGGCATTAGTGGTGTAGAAAGTGATTGGATTTGAAAAATAAAAACAAAGGCAAAAAGTTCCATTTAAAATGAGGTCCTGATATTAATTGAATCATTGATTGTACAATATAAAGGTATTTATATCAGCACTTATGATTATGTTACATCACTGTGCAGTAATAAAATATATAAGTCAAAAATGTTTCTGAGGTTGAGGTCTTATCATTCTAACATTTCTGTAGGAATAACTACAGAAGCCTTGCTCTGCACTTGTTCAATATTATTTTAAAATTCTTGAACTTTTAACTTTTTTTTGCACTTTTAAGAGTGCTGAAAAATAAGCTAATATCATTTTATTTCTCCTAATAAATCAGTGTGCATACATTTAAAATTCTGATATTAAAATCCATTTGTCAAATCATTGCTACTGATAGAAAAGCAGTGGAAACCAACAGAATTTCTATCTCTAGGCCTAGATCAGTGGTAGGTTTCTATTGGTTCGCCTCAGTTTGGGCGAACCGGTAGTGGCAGTGGCGGGAGGCTCTGCCCACCCGCCCGGACGTCATCATGGATGCTCTGTGCATGCACAGAAGTGCAGCGCGTGAGCAAAGTAAGCGAGTACGAGCACACTCCCAATTCCAAACTAGTAGCAAAGGGAATTGGAACCCGCTATTGGCCTAGATGTGTATAGGTAAGTGATCTTTTTACTGAAGGACAGTTTGGCAGATCAGAAATAGATCCAAGGAGATCTTAGAACAATTTATTAAAGACAGAATAAGTCTGGTCACGAGCCATATTGAAATAGAAAGATATATGGCTATTGACTCGTGCAAATGACTAATGGGAAATGATTCTTGATGCAGTGGATCAGGAACATTTAGAAGGATAAAGGCTTCCCACCTCTAGCTTTAACGAGAAGTATATACATTTCCCAATATCAAGCAGTGGAATGAGGTCAAAATCAGAAGCTCATTGTTATGTTTAATTTTTAATCCTGAGTTCATCAGCTTTTGTTCAATCTGAATGAAGTTGAGAGTGTTGAAAAACTGCAGCATACTTCAACCAAGGTACAATTGTTTAAGATGAAAAGCTGAAATCTTTCTTCAATGACTTATTAAGTTAGTCATGGCGGGGGGGAATGTATAATGACTGACTCATTTAGTGTGGCCTTTTAAAACTTGATGCTATCTGAAGGACAACTCCTCTCCCTTGATTATGGTAAATAATTATGCCATCCTGTTTGGGAAAACAAGGAATCTGCAATCCCAGCATGTCTGGAAAGCACTGTATTAGGGTGCCTTATTGCTTTACCGGGGAACTGTTTTAGCCTACAAATTTCAGAATTTTTAACTTTTCAAAAGTTAAACGTTTAACTTTTAAAAAATAACATTTGTGATCATATCAATGAATATGTAATGAGAAAGCATAGAAAAGGATACCATTCATATCTTGAGATGTGAAGGAAACTGCATTGTTAAACCCTTTCAGCTCTGCTCACAAATAAAATTAATAACAGTTTGTGATTATATTAAGTTTGAAATTTAAATAAATTTTATCAATGAATCCCAACAAAAAGCAGACTCCATCTCTTACAGGTATAACAAGCCTGTCAATCAAAGAATATCATTTTAGTTTGGTTCATATTCTACAGTCTTCAGTAAACGTTGACTTCCCTACAGATTAGGAAACCACAGAGTTGGACTATGGCCAGAGAGACTCAGATTCTCATTTGGCCATGTAATCTCCCTGTGTCATCTGGCCCCGTGATTTTTTTGAGTCCCAATTATTTGGCTGGATTATTACTTTGAGGGTAACACTGAAAGAAAGGAAACTATGTACACTGTCTTGATCTCTTCCAGCAAGGGTAGGAAAGAAATGTAAATAATAATACTAATAATAATATACAACTATTGTTTCTTATACAACTACAGATTATGACAATGATTATGTGTGTGTGTGTGTATATATATATATATAAATAAGCATACTTTGCTCACAGTCTATAATTAAAACAAAGAGTGACATCATGTTTGGATCATCCAGTGAAACGTAATCCAAAATTGTAAATGGTTCAAAATTTTTTCTCATTTTGCTTCCTAACTATGTAGCACTGAGTTTACTTCTTTGTTCATCATGAAATGATGTAGGCCAGTCTCCTTTTATTGGTCCTGTTTCCCTAAACCTTCCCATAATAGTCATACTGATTGGGAATTCTGAATACTTCAATTTAATTTGAAGAACTCCAGTTTGACAAGGACTGAAAAAGGCTATTTTCAATGAAAGATCAGTTGTGGTACCTCTTTACAGTTCAATACTGTGCATGTTACCTAAAATCAAATCACAGTTATATTTCAGGCTTGGAAAACTGGTGCTAGAAGTATCATTCTTTCTTCTTCCATCATACTGGAATATTTTTTCTAAGTCAGGTCTACTAGGACTACACCTCTCTTTACATGTGACATCTAGATTGGCCAAGAACAGAAGCTTGTGGTCATATTTGACTAGTTCCCACAAAAGTTAAGGAAGAGGTGAGAATGCTCATAAAATCTCCATATCTCAGCATTCATGCATGCATGCCTCTGCCATAGACCTTCACACACCGCAAACAAAGGCAAAAATGGGTTTACAAATTCCTTGGTAAAGGGAAACCCGATAAGAAAAGGTTTCCTGCTTGCCAGAAAGCTTATAAATATGTTTTGCTGACTGCATTTCTATCCCTCACCCTACTCTGACCTTATTGCTAAACACACAAAAATGTTAAGAAGTGCCCAAGTACACTGGGTCATTGGTGTCAGGATCTCACACTCTTTCTGTATAAAAGAATTTAACATTTTTTCCTGAGAGGCATCAGCAAAACACACATAGCAGTGACAATTCCTGAAGAAAGCAAAAGGAGTTTTAATAACACGAGTGAACAGGGAGTGGGTTCCACTTACTTTTACTACCGGTTCGCAGTGGGAGCGCTCACACGCTTGCGCGCTTTTCTACATGCGCGCTTCTGTGTATGCGCAGATCACCTATGATGGCATTGTGGCAGGTGGCGGAGTCTCCCACCAGCTTTACTCCCAGTTCTATAGAACTGGACCAAACCGGGAGCAACCCACCACTGAAGTGAACCTTTAACCATTCTCATGTTATTTATTTATTTATTCATTCATTCATTCATTCATTCATTCATTCATTCATTCATTCATTTATTTATTTATTGGTTCAATTTATATGGCGCCCTTCTCCGGAGACTCAGGGTGGCTTACAATGCATTAAGCAATAGCCTTCATACTTTTGTATAGATCTGCTTAGTAGGGCTTTCGGGGGCCCCCAAGCGGTGTTCTTTTTACACAAAGTCAGCTTATTGCCCTCACAATCCGGGTCCTCATTTTACCTACCTTGAAAGGAT
>JANHZT010005533.1:12164-26858 GCA_032468215.1 Stegonotus admiraltiensis
TGCCTAGTTTCTGCTTACAGCAGAAATCGTCCCGGATCCGGAGCTTTTGCTGGGGTTTTAGGGAGCTCTCACCCAACAATCCCCAGAGGAGTTTCTGGGTGTCTTGGGGAGCTCTACCTCCCCCCAGCTACTCTATTTCCCCTCTTCACCCCAGGGGAAAACTTTCAAACCACCAGACAGCTGATTTTCGCTGTCGGCGGTTCTTACGAAATCACGGGGCTAGCGCTCCGAAAGGAGCGGCTGTCAGCGACAGCGGTGCTACCGGAAGTCCCTTGAATTTGTTTCTTGATGTTTTGTTAGACTGCCATTATTTGTCTATGCCATTCGTTCAGTATCTTATTCTCAATAGAGATTAAAATAATTTGAAATAGAAATTTTAGTCTTGGTAAACTGCTGTACTTCTTCGTAACCAAGACAAATTTTATTTCTCCTATCTAGAAATATTGAGTATTATATGTTTCCAAACTGGGAAATAATAATTTTTGAAAAGATTCCTAAATATTTAGGCATTTTTAGCAGTAAACTCAATGCCAATTAGCAAATTCACAAATTGCTTTTCACTTTCTGTCAAACTCCATAACAACACCTACTCTTTATTAATTTGAGACATTTTCATTAATATATACAGTATATGTTTCATCAATGTTATTAAGGAGGCTATACAAAGTTGTTTTAAAGGTGTGTGCTTATTTGTATGAAATAACAATGTCCGCATGAGTATCTGTTTGTATGAACAAATATCAGATTTGAATTCAGTTTTTCTGAGGGACTACTATAGTCTCCTAGCCTTGATTTGACTGTTTCTAGATCAATACCCTGAACTGCATTAGCATTAAATAAAAGCTAGTTTTGTAAAAATAGGTCCATATAACATATTTTAAAATCTTAAAGAACTGCATATTTTCTATAAAACTTTCTGAATTCTGAATTTCCACACTATATTTAAAGTCCTAGTTTAACATAAATGCATCTTAGGGATCTCATCATTAGTAGTGAACCAAATTATTATCTTAACTGATACAATGTTTATTTATGGAGCTGAAATCATCTGCAATTAAATACATATTCTAGGGTACTTCCACTAGATTACAAATAAATTTGGAATGACAGATTTAGGTCATTAATTGTGATCCTGATTTGTGTATGAATGTGTGTACATTCCACTGACTTTCATAGAGCTCAGATATGTTACTGAATTTATTTTGTCACTTAGAATAGAGCATTCAGTTTAATTGCTTGTCATATACATTCTTGCTTTTCATTCATTCAAAATGTGATTTGCTTTTATTAACAAAATAGGAAAAACAGGGTAGCAGTAAGATTAATTTTCAATATGATTTAATCTTTTTCCAGGAGTTTCTTAGTTGCAGCATTCTTTTCTTTTAGAAAGATTGTTATCGTTATTGATGCCATTGAATGTTGCTACAGCTTTTGTTGCTGGTACTATTGCAGGAAAAATATGGTAATAGACAAGTTTCTGTCAAAAGAAAATTATCTGCAGTTATTTCCCTAAAATTTCCATTTGAAGTTCAGTTATTATAAGATTATTGTAACATTTGAACTGGCTTTTATGAAAACATTTTGGGATTTTTATATTTCATTTGATTTTAAAAGCTGCCAGATAACCCTGAATACATCTGTAAGAAAACAATTCCCTAGCTACATTCAGTTTTTAAATGCATTAGGATTTCCCATAATTATATGAAAATTGAGAGTGAAATGGCTGTTATCTTAAGAATAAGTATTAAATGCTTCAGAAAGCTAATCTTTTCCCCCCTTTTTGTAGTCCTTTGTTCCATACATTCTTTTAAAGATAAAGCATTTATAGAGAGAAGAGCATTTATGCTAAAGGTATACTGTCAAATATAATGCTTTGTATTCTGTTTCTTGGAGGTATTCATGCATGGTATTTTAGTTTGTGCATTTTTCCCTGATCATTTCATGTTGTTCTTTGGCCTCAGAATGCCTAGCTATAGAGTTTTATATACTTCTCATATTGCTGCTGACATTAAGGACCACAGATTGGAAGCAGTACTAGGGATCTCTATTTCAAATCAAATCTTTCTCAAAGTCAAAGAAAAAACTGTCCTAAAATGAAACTGTTTGGACTTTTTTTTTTTTTGCAGTGATGCTCAGCTGCCATGGAAAAAGCCTACCATTATTCTAGAATACACCACATGTCCATGTATATCAGTTTACTTCTTTCTTATGACTTTGTCATTCGACACAGATGATTCCCCCCCCCCCCGTTCTTGATGATAATAAGGCTGCAATTAAATTTCAATGACATTAATTTGTAGTGACAATGAAGAGGCTCTGCTATCAGAAGATACTTAAAATCACAGGATTTGAGATTCTGTTTACTTCAGATTTTCTTAATACAAATAATTTGATTGAATAAATGTATTATCAATGTTATGCACTTCAGAGGTATTATGCAATAATTAATGTTTACTTATATCATTATCAGACTGATACTAGAAAGTAATTTTGGTAACCTTTACTTAAAATAAGGAAATTCCCCATTCCTAATCCTAACTCTTCAGAATGGTTTACAATCTGTTAACTCAGAATTAAGGCTTATTTGATCAGTGGAGATCACAGCTGCTACATAATCCTTTTCTATTTGAAAAAGAATTCAAACTAATCTTAGTGCTACATCCTGAAATGGATGACACTAGATTTAATTTCTGGGTACTTTAAAAACCAATTATAGCTCAGTTGTTTAGTACTTAGTACAATTGTTGATATATTTCAAGTTGTTTGCACAGTTGTTAGTATTCAAGTCACTTATCTGATCAGATAAGTAAATATGCATCTGGAGAACAAGAAGGGGCTGAAAATGTATGCACTCAATTTGAGAAGTTAATTAACAATTTTGCAAAATTTACAGAAAGATATGTGACAAACTAAAATAATTTATGAAATGCCGTAAGAAAAATGTTTTCATTTCATTATGATGATAAATCATCTAGTCCATATTTATACTTTTCCATTTTGAAAATTTAAAATCAATTCACTTTTGAACTGTTGAGTTACTAAATAAAAAGCTATTTCTATGCCTCGGTATAGCCCTGGGTAAGGGCTCTTTGAAACTGCAAGTGGTTGGTATGAGTGCTCTTAGAATAATATACTTCAATAATTTTCCAGCAAACCTTGGCATTTGAATGGCAAACAGAAACAGTATGAAATTAAAAAATAAAACTACAGTTTGCTTAAAGTAAAAAAGGTACCTGAAAACTTCTTTAACCATGGCTTATTCTTACAGTTTCAAAAATGAAACTGATGCACCAATTTGCCCATTGATGGTTATAAACAATCAGACCAAGAGTTTTAGTAGTACAGTATGTAGATATTTGTAGGATACAAAGGGAAAGGTTCAATGATTCAATGTTTGCAGTAGAATATAAAATGAGATGCACAGTTGGATTCATAATATTCGCAAGCTGAAAAGTACAATGCAGTCGTTGAGATCTTGCAATTTAATGTTTCAATCTATCCGTTTCCCTTTCAGGAATTAGAACAGTACAAAAGAAATGCTGCTAAAACCTGGAAAGAAATAGAATTTGATTCTTGACTGAGAATGATTTACCTTTCATCCAGCTTTCAATTTAAACCTATATTTCATACGTTTAAGTGGATTCAAGTAAGGTTTTAAGAACTGTTTAATATACTGTATGACATGAGATCAGTTGTCTCACAAAGAATTGAAAGGGTACCTGAAAAATCAACCAACAGCAAATTGATGTCTTACTGCCCAGATGGCTAGCATAGCCAGCCATTGTATTGAAAAGTTGTGTACGTATATATTATCTTTTGGCTACATTGAAGCAAAAGTGTGAGTAAATAATTCCTGCAGTTGTATAACAATGTGGTATGTTGTTTATCACTTCAGCCGTAAGCATCCATAACTTTTCCACACATCAGCACATGCAATAAATGATACGTTTAAACTATTGGACAATGAGTAGTCTAGAACTAACACATTTAGTTCTGTTCCTCGCAGACTGCTTTCGTTTAAATTGAGGAACGCACAGATTTTATTGATTTTAGTGAAACTATACTTGAAAATTAGGAAATTCATCTTTATGTTTTCACACATCAATAGTTTAAGCCAATTTAAACTGCATTGAAAAATATTTACATTTTAAATAAAGTTTTCAGTACAAGATAAATTGTATATATAAGGATTTCTCATGCATATATAAATACATATATATGACATTTTTATGTAACAATTTCAATAAAAAGTAACTCCAATTCATTTCAATTGTCCATGCATAATCTATGTCTATGGCTAACTGGTTTGTAAGATACAACTAGCATCAATTACATCAATCCACTTTGTCTTTTCAATACAAGTAGTCCTCCGTTAGTGACTATTTGTTCAGCTACCATTCAAAGGTATGACAGTACTGAAGGAAGACATTTACAGCTTGTCCTTGAAATTGCAGTCATCATGGTCACATGATCACAATTCAGGCACTTGGCAACTAGCTCACAATTATGACCATTGCAGCATTTTGCGGTCACATGATAATTATTTGTGACCGTCCCTGGCAGCTTTTAACAAGCAAAACCAATGAGAAAGCCAGCAGGAGGTCACAAATAGCAATCATATGACATGACACCTAATGACCACACAGGATTTGCTTAACAACCTCAACTGGAACTGTTGTTATAAGTGAGTGTGCTGACAACTACATTGTTTAGAACAGAGTTCCCAATCCTAATTGCCATTGTTAACCAAGGACTGACTATTGAAGAACTAATCTCTTAGCAATAATAAGGATAATAATAAAAGTATAGAGAATCTGTTTCTATTGTCCAGCTACAGTTTCCAGGTTGAAGGCCTTCAAAAGTATGTGTACATCTAAAAATATTAAACTTTGTTTCAAATTCAAATAAATATGTAATTACCAGAACATATTAATTCCAATAAAGCTTTTTTAGGTTAAACAAATAAAGAGAAAATATAAAGCCTTGTCTTATTCCTTTCCTGACTTGGAACCAATCTATTTTGCCATGTTTCATCTGGACTGCAGCTTATCCTGTATATACAGTAGGTTTTTCCATTTCCATTTTCTGAAGGGCATTCCACATCTTATTATGGTTAACACAATTAAAGGCCTTGCTATAATCTGTGGAGCCCATACTGTATTCTTTAGCTTTCTCAATTATCCAGTCTACATCAAAAAGCTTTGTTGTTTCTCAACTAATTCTGAAAATCCCGCTTCAATATCTGGCATCTCCCTTTCCATTTAGGGATCAAATCTGTACTGAATGATCCTAAACATTATTTTGCTAGCATGTAACTTAAGGATATAATGTAAGTGTCTGCACTCTGTTAAATGTCCTTTCTTCGCTATTGTATGTAGACTGACCTCTTCCAATCTGTTATCCTCTGTGTTGTTTTCCTGATTGACTGGTATAGTTTAGTTAGAATCTTTACATATTCTTCTTTTGTTACTTGCCATAGTTGTTTAGATATTCATCAGTTCTCATAACCTTGAGATTTGGTAACGACCAGATTATCGATCAAATTTCATCTTCTAGTACATTTGAGATTGGAATCTCCTGAGTTCTGTGATCATTTGGAAAATTTTTCTTGTTTTTCCAGCCAGTTTCATCATCAGTATCTTTATAGATATTGTAATGCTGCATCTTGCAGTTCTAACAGCTCCCTTTGTTAAGTTTCTTCTTGCCTGGAAGTATCAGCAACTAAATGTCCTGAATGGGTTAATTAATTTAGCAACAGTATAAAGATCTTTAATACTCCAAAAGATTTTAAACTCTTCCTCCCTTGCATATTGTGCCATCTGACCTAAAGAACACATCTCCTAACACAAGATCATCGCTTTACCTTGTCTAACCATATGCTTACTTTAGTAAAATACAAGACTGGTTAACCATTGCCTTTCCCCGCACAGTGTGTATTGATGCCTTACTGTTCTCATTCAGCATCTTCCAAAGCACTGCAGTGTGATATAGGCTCCTGCTTGCTTTAGCTGGGTGACTTTCATGCCTTACAATTAACATGCTGCGGGGAAAGTTATATATAGATAAAGCATGTCCTTCTCAGCTAAATGTTAATTGCTGAGTGGAGTGGTATTCATTGACTTTGAGCAGGTGCAGTATTAAAAAATGCCAAATTTGTAGCAGAGGGCAAACCTCATATAACAATCTCAAGACCAAATTTTGATATTCTTAAACTTTTAAAAGTTCTAATAGCAGCTGATGAACTGTAAAAATCCTTATATTGTTCTTATGAACAAGTTCTGGAATCAGCAATAAATCTGAACAGCTGTTTTGTTGTCCAGATATGCAGAAGATTGATAAAGCTAGGGAATTCTGGGGGTCACATTCTCCAAACATCTCAAGTATATTATACTGGGAAAAGACTGGTTGGTTTAAAAGGTAAACTATTCTAATCATGTTTTTTCTATGATTCCATTGGAATTTACAGTACCTTCCTAACTTCTCCAAAAGAAAATGGGCCCCTTCTTCAGCTATTTTAAAAGTGCTAACATATATCCTCAATCTTCTTTTCACAAGTTAAACAGGTTCAATCTGTTTTTGTAAGGCTTGGGTTAGACTGAAGATTTATTTAAATGTATTTATTTAAAATATCTTCATCCCACTTTTTTTTCTTAAGCAATAAGAGGAGCTAACAAGTTAAAATTAAAAAAAACAAAAGCACACATTTTAATACACAAGAAAAAAGTAATGTATATTTTAAATAAGTTGGATCCAGTCACAGCATCAAATAAATAAAATGCGAATGCTGGAACATTTCTTCATCTTACACTAAAAGTTAAAGCTAAGTGAGCTTCAAGTAGAAGGAATACTACAAAAAGACCCACTTCTGTCTGGACATTAAAATGGGGTTACTGTGCATTATTTTTTCCAGATATATTCTTAAAAGCTTCATCTGGCCAAGTTTTTTTTTTAATAATTAAAATATCTGGTATTTTGTAACTCCTGATGATTGAAATGGAGGCCTTTGCTTTCCCATTCTTTGAAATCTACTCTAAGAGCTAGTGAAATGGAGTGCCTGCTGATTGCATGCTGGACATGCTGGATGTTGAATATGCTGTTGGGAAGAGATGTGTCTTAGCGGCATCCGGAGGACCAGAGCCAATGCCCATTAGGGCATTGATGAAGTTCCTCTGCAGTGGTTCATGTTTGGGAGGAGCAACTGAAACATCAGCACCATCATCCGTGCATGCTACGTGACATGTAACGCATTAAGGCACTCTAACACTCTAGCAGGTTAGAGAAAAATTCAGTTGGGCATCTTTTTTGTTCGTACTTATGGCCAGAACAGATATTTCCCCTCTCTATACTTGTCTTTTTTTTAAGTATTATTTCTTTGTAAGTGAAGAACTTCCATAATTCTCTGTTAAATTCCTTTCTGCCATTTTCAATCCATTTCTCTGATCTATCAGTTTGAACCCACCCTGAAACTCTCACTGAGCTGTAAAGCAGTTTCTTATATTTGGTACCAGGGTCCCATGCTATGTAGAGATATGGGCTATTGTAAGAACGTCTAAACCAAACTGGAGTGGTGGGGTGGGGGAGGATGGGGAGGCTGTAATCTCAAATCCCATCAAACCCAAGCTGAGCTCCAGTGCAGCTTTTACTAAATTTCTGCCAGGTGGGGGAGGGCATGTTGAGCTCCTCTTGAAGTTAATGAAGCTTGTTAGATTGCACCTCTGCGACAGATGAAAAGTACGATTGAAAAATGTTGGCTAGAGGTAGGTGGTAGATATGTGTACCAGGTGGCAGTCTAATAAAAAAGGACAGAGTGTTTACTTTGTGCTGAAAAGCTAGTCACTGTAGTCCCCCAGATCTTGTAATATCTGTTGTGATTGAAAGCACAGCATCTCCACATCAGAAACCCCCCTCAAATACAGAGACCAATTTCACTTTAGTTACATGGTTGAGTCTCAACCCTTAGTAAAGACTACTTGCCCAGTTGCTATGTACTGGAGAGGAGAAGGAGACCTAGCAATGTACAATGTTTGTACATTTCAAAATGAAGCAGCTTGCTATTTTAGACATTTTTCTGTGTACACTTAGTTCATCACTGAATACATTACTCAGTAAATTACTAAACTGTTAGCAGTATTATCATTATCAGATCCTTTGGTTTTCTGGAGTGATGAAGGCACCATTTATTTTGGCTATAAATTCACTACAATAAATATTCAAATAAAACCTTCCTTAGCTTTCCACCTATAAATGTAATCTGACTTTCAGAGTTTTTATAACAATAATATCTGAGAAGTGATTTGCCCAATTAAGCATAATCATAGGATTTGTCAGCATAATGATAACTAATCCCAACTATTGATGCTCACTATTTAAATGATTGGACAGTTTCCCATCCTTAAAATCAGTCATTTCTATTTGAAGTCATCCAATATTTTAAACATTGTTAGTCCAATTCCAGTTCACAGATAAGGATATTCAGTATACTTGTTTGCCCTTGTTTGTTAACACATGGATTCTAGACTAAACATAACAATTTCTAAGTTTGTACCTCTATGTATAAATCGGCATATCTAGTACACTCCAAGACTCCCAATCTTTAAAATAACATTTCCAGATTGTGTTGAATAGGGCACTATATTATCCAACAATGTCCTTCTATGACCAAGATTCTTTTATCATTTTTAATTGTACTGTAAATATCGTAAGCCCTCTTAGTTGAAAGGCCTAAATTTTCAATGAAAAATCCTTCCTTTTAAAAGGGCACATTTATAGTTAACTCTTCAGGGTTTCTAGGAGATGAATGCAATGCCCCCAATTAGTTAAATTCTGTTCCAGAAAATAAGTCCATAAAACTGTAGATATGGATAAAGATCAGAGAATGGGTGTTGCCAACATAACTGCATCTCCCTGTCAGCAAGTATTTAGGCTTAACTTGTTTTTATAAATCAGATTAATGTTATCTCTGGAGAACATTCTTATTTGATTCAGCTACAGTACATTAGAATACATTTAAGAAGAACCTGTGCGCTTCTCATTCTGCCATTTCATTAGCTCTTGTATAAGCAAGTATTTTCCAGCTTTCATTTGACTCATGAAATTCTCTGCAGTCTTGTTTTTCTGCAGTCACCTGAGAGGCTCTTCACCATTGCACTGACAGTAGACATCCCTGTCCTAAAGTTCATAGTTTGTATGCTTTGTCTACTTTTGTCTATCCTGTTCCAGTGTGGATTTCTAATTCAACTGGGGCTTGAAAGATTATCGCAGATTTAAAGCATAGATTTCTGGCAATCCCTTGACAACATGTGAAGCCACATCTTCAGTGGCATCTATAATAAACTGTGATACCATGACAATAATTATACACCTGCAATGACCTCAGCACACAAGTGCCATGTTCAGGAATTTCTCTGAGACACTCATAGCAGGTTAACACCATTCATTATATATTTGCCTCCTCTTGTCCCTTCCCCTAATTTCCTAGCTAAATTATAAATTATACACTTAAGAAATATGGTGGTGCATTTTATACTTACCTATCTGCTCCTGATGCTGCATACCTATACAACTCTTACTTAGGACATTCAGCAAGATTTATTTCCAAATAAATGTCTTTTTAAGCACAGTGTTAAACTACTTTATGAATAAAGTTTAATAACATAATATTATGAGATTTGGAGCCGGACTAAATGACATTTGGGAACCCTTCTAACTCAGAAATTCTAAAAATGTTTAATGGGCTTGAATCCTACTGTCAATGCACATCTATTGTTAGATAAATTACAGGTGACATGTTGTCATGGAAACTAAATCATAGGCTATAAGCTCTTAATGGCTGCCTTTACTGATGGCCAGCAAATACAGGATGCTCTGGTGCCTTTTTCCTTTCTGTCTCATAGATCGACTAGATGTAAATATAGATGCTTGTCAGAAAAATAGAAGTTTGTAACAAGAGGCAGAACTGGTCTGGATGCAATTTTGTATTTTATATCCTATAAAAAAGCAATCTGAACTTCAGTAATAACACTTCTTCTCTCCAATATGCTCAAACTCTATAGGTGCAGATATACACAGAGATTCCATAAGACATTCATAAACACATTTGTGCAAATCAACTTTTGGAAAGCACTGGAACTCCAAAGTTTACTGCAACGTTTCTCACCAAGCACTGTCCCTTTGCAGGATATATCTCACCCACCCCAACTTAACATCATTTATTCCTCAAAGCACTAAGAATGACTGCTTTCTTGGAAAGAAGAATATTTAAAATTCGGTCCGTTTTCTTGCAAAGTATCAGATTCTTTTTTAAGTAGAACATTTTGAAAAGAATAACTGCAGTTGAGGCAAAGAGCTTGGCAAGAGCTAGTCGCAGGTAGCCCAATGATGCTCCAAGCTGCTGTATGAATCTGACTGTATGAATCGGGTATCTATAGAATATGACTAGAAATGTCAAGATGGTAGCACCAATCTTATCCTGCATCCAGGATTCATATCACAGCTCTTTTGGTCAACAGTGCCATGCTTTGGCTAAACCTTTTTTCCAACCTTTGTGACATGCAACCCATCCCCTGAAGCTTCAGTGAGATAACTGTCTTCCTGAAGCAAAGGCAGGACAAACATCTACTTTCCTCACCGTTGTGTCTAGGGAAACACGCTGTAAAAGAAAACCTCGCGAGTTCAATCAAACTTCCTGAACTCGCGAGGTTTTCTTTTACAGCGTGTTTCCCTGGAAAGAATGGCGAGGAAAGCGATGGAGCTTGAAAGGTAAGACTTATGTCCTGCTTCTCCTCCGCCCCACCTGCCACCCCTCTCGATAAAGAGACAGCGGGGAAGGGAAGCAGCCAGGCTGCTGTTGCCATTGGGGTGGGGTGGGACATGTTGGGCCGCTCGGCTGGCACAAAGAACAGGGAGAAGAGGGCATGTCCCCCCTCTTCCCCCCCCCTCCAGCCTCGCCTCCTCAACTCAATTTGGTTGCAAGCAACCAGAAGAAATGGAGGGACTGGCTGCACATGTGTGTAAGTAGTTGGTGGGGAGGCTTATTTTGCGGGGGTGGCTTATATTATCGCATGCGCTGAAAAGCCCAATTGGGCTTATTATCCGGACATGTCTTATTTTCGGGAAAACAGTACGTTTATCTTCTCAGCTGATTGGTGCGGCAGAGTGGATTGCCGCGCCTCAGCTGTGTTACTCCCAAGTGATAACACAGAAGTTTAGTATTTGTAAAACTGTGTGTGCAGCTTTATGAACCAGTTGTTAAACCGGCAGCATCCCACCACTGGGCAGAACCAAGTTTTCATACCCTTCCAGAAGGTTAAAAAGATAGGGGCAGTTCCCACCTCTGTTGGTAAGGCCAAGGCCATAGCAGAAAAGGTTCTTCTCCTTGACCCTGCCTGCTGAATTCCTTAGCAGATGGGGTCTGTAGCAGCCTCTTCTTCTGGTGCAAATGGGGCAAGCTATTTCCTTGGGGCTCCTCAGATTCAGGGCTCATGCCATATAGAACTTTAAAGGTAATAACCAACACCTTGAACTGGGCCCAGAAGCAGCCTTTGTTAAGTAAAAAATCCTTCTTGTTGTAAAGTTTGGCCTGAGGTTAGAATCTTAAGGCCTTCTTTCTCCCTAACCCTAACTTACCTCAGTATGTCTCCATTCTGCCTAAATACTTTATACTTGGACAGAAAGGGAGAAATGGGGGCATTTTTCCTCAGACAGCTCTTGCTTGAAACGGGAGATGAGATAATCTGTCAATCTTGTGAATGCCAGGAAATATATGCCATGTTCACAACCGGTATTCCATGAAGTTGAAAAGACAAGCTTGTGCATTGACAGATTAAAGGTTATATCTAATCCTTACCATAAACAAAATCTTTAAAATGTTTAAAAAACTCTGATCACTGTTTCTGAAAATATAACAAAGTAAGAAATGTACCGTAATGGTAGATGACCTTGTTAGCTATGGCAGATTTTATTTATTTATTTATTTATTTTAGAATTTCTATGCCACCCTTCTCCCGAAGGACTCGGGGCGGCTCACAATAAATAAAACAATATACATATAAAAAATCTAAAATCCATTCCATATTAAAATCCTAAATTAAAAACCCTTAGAAAATGATCAGGGAGTTTGGTGGAATAGCCAGGTCTTTAGGCCAGTACAGAAGATCTTTAGGCCAGATCTCAACAAAGCTACAGTTTTGGACCTGGTTCATCCATAAATTCTAAACTAGACAGGGAAGTCAGAAAAACACTCTGGGAAAAGACAAGGGCAAGCTACTTCCATACTGTTGCCAAGACAATCTATGGAGTTATCAAGTGTCAAGAGAGTCTACCTTTAACAAAGATAAATATCACATTCATTGCTGTCATGATTTGAATCAGCCACTAGATGGCAGCAAATCATCACCAGTAGAAAGCCATATTCCTGCGTTTGGCACACCCTCTGGTACTTGATGAAAGAAACCAGATTTATCACCCCAAGACTTTAGTGCAAAGTTATAGTCATGGTTGGACCCATACAACCTAGATTTACCTCAGAAAATTGTGATTGTGTAATCAAATGTCTTACAAATGCATGTCTTAAATAAAATCAAATGCAGCAGAGAGCCTGCCAATGATTATTTGTTGTACTTTTATTTGTACGGATTATTTGCTTTATTTTTCAGCAATGGGAAAATTAAAAGAGAACCATGGACAATTATGGGGAGATGCTGATGCTCCTTCATAAATAGCTGAGTGCTGCTGGTGGGGCAGAAGCAAGCTATTTTGAAAGCTTGCTGTCTTCATTCCATAGCAAGAACTTGGTGGAAGAATGACCGCCAAGTTTATTCTTCCTGTTTATTCATGTCATGACAAACCACAGTGCTAGAAGACAACAAACAATCAAGAAATCTATAACATAAGACCTGCATAGGAAGAATAACCCTAACAGCAGTGTCAGACTTTATTTCTTGGAGGACAGAAATACAAAATAGAATTTAAAAGGGCATACTATCAGATATATTGCCTTATTTACATCTGTGGGGGGTAACCAGTTTGAAAAATCCACACTGGAGGAATTCCTTTGATTTGATTCCTCTCTCTTCCCCCATCAGAGCTAAGTCAAAACCCACATCTACACAGGATGGTGACAGCGCACCACAAAAATATCTGTTTAATTTAGTTTACTTTATTGTCATTGCACCTCGTACAACAAAATTAAATGCCATCTTCAGGGTACATCATACATAAGAAAACTATAAAAATAAAACCAAAAGACATATCCTTCACATTCTATACAATTAAATTGCAAAACCCTGATACTGCATTAGTATTACACTATACCCGTGATGGCAAACCTATGGCACGCATGCCACAGGTGGCACATGGAGCCATATCAGTGGGCACGTGAGCTCACCTCCGGCATGCATGCGCGTGCCAGCCAGCTGCTTTTTGGGCCTTCTGGGCTCACCGGAAGTCAGCAAACGGGCTATTTCTGACCTCTGGAGGGCCTCTGGAGGTGGGTGGGGAAGGCTGTTTTTGCCCTCCCCAGGCTCCAAGAAAACCTCTGGAGCCTGGGGAGGGCGAAAAATGGGCCTACCAGGCCCACTGGGCCATCTCATGCCAAAAGCAGGGGGAGTGCAGGGGGGTGCAGTGCATAGAATTATGGGTGTGGGCACACTCATACACGACCCCCCTGCGCTCCCCCCAATTTTGGCACATGATGGTCAGCCATCACTGCACTATACCATAGAATTCAATATAGTTACTGCTGCTCTGGGATAGAAACTATTTATAGAATAGTCCTGGACAAGTAACAATTCACTGAGGTGTGTAACAAAATAAATAGATATCTGAAACAAAGGTTTTTTTTTTAATTCATATATCCTACAAGAGAGTCCCCTGGTCACAGTCAACAGAGCCAGTGAATCCCAACAATAGACTGGCCAACATTTTTATCAGAGATACAAAAGTGCATCAACAATCATGGAGAATTAAATAAATTACATGGACAGGAAAGAAGCCAAGTCTGTATTGGCAATAAAGTAACCAACTAGATCCAGCCTTGAGACTTTTGCCGTAGTCTTATTGTCAACTCTAGTAGACATTTCTTAATCCAAATGATAGACATTCCTTTTACTATTTTGATAAGATGATTGTTATTTGCCTTCCTTCAAGGCCACTTTAAACTGAATTGCAAAGTCAAAGAATGCCCAATTCCACAGAAAGAACAAGACTTAAACACAAAAATTAAAATCTTAACTAAGAAAATCTACTTTATTAAAAATCTAACCTTTAAGTTCCACAGAATTTTATTGGTCCAATATTGAACTTACACCAGGTAGTGCTTCTATTATGTAAGCATTGGAGGTCATACCATTAAGGCTGAGAACATAGATTTGTGTGGGGCAGACATATGATGAACTTCTTAGAGTACTAAAGATAAAGGTAATAAAGTGCGAGCTGCACTGGCTTCCGGTGATCTTCCAGGTGAGCTTCAAGGTATTGGTTACCACCTTTAAAGCGCTCCATGGCATAGGACCTGGATATCTCCAAGTCCACCTGCTGCCACCAGTGGCCTCCCACCAGCCAGTTCGCTCCCACAGAGAGGGCCTTCTCAGGGTGCCGTCGGCCAAGCAATGCCGACTGGTGGCCCCCAGGGGGAGAGCCTTTTCTGTGGGGGCACCTGCCCTTTGGAACCAGCTGCCCCCAGAGATACGAAGAATC
>JANHZT010005533.1:39853-50287 GCA_032468215.1 Stegonotus admiraltiensis
AGTGTATTATTCAATGCTATTACTGCAAATTTCTCTCCCCCCCCCCACCCAGTTGTTTATTTTTATTTTTTTACAAACATATCAATGCGTGAACAACGTGGCACCTGGGTGTCATACATTCTAATACAAATAAAACTAGTAGAATTAATCAGTTATTATATTCAATCCACTTATATATTTCTAATAATACACATTTATATTAAGTTAGTCTGTCATTATTCAATTATTCCATGTTTTTATTGCTTTTATTATATAAGTGTATACACTAATATTTCCTTCTCTTATTTCTATCTCTTATTCTTTTAATCATCTCACCCTTCATTAAAAGATGTTTTCTTTCTATCCTACCTAACTTCTAGTCATCTCACCTACCTAAAAAAGAAGAGAAAAAGAAAAGCAAATCAGAACAGCAAAAAAGAGAAATCATCTATCCATCGTCTCTTGCCCACTTCAATATTTTAATTGCTATGCTTTTTTTGGCTTGCCTCCTGTACTCCTCTCTTGGATCTTTATCATTGTCTGCATCTGCTTCTTGGCTGTTTAATCCTTTCTCCATGATGTCCTTTGTTTTGAAAAAGTAACACCATCTCCTTCAAAGTTCTACTCATTTCTTCCTTATAAAGCATCTTATTTTGTTTTTAAAAATTCAATTTTTGTCCATCAGTCCAATAACTATTTATTCAATCCTTAAGTTGCCCTTCAAGGAGTGCACTAATTACAGTTCTTTATATCCCATAGGTAAACAATCAGTTCCATTTAAATAGTCCCAGAGGTTATCAAAAGCCTCTTTGCATCCCCTTTACAGGTTCAATCTTCTAGCATAACATTCAGAGATCCCTTTAATTAAATAGCTTCCTTATTTTCATATTTGAGTCTCCAGTAGTCATGGGGTAGTTAGGAATAATCCAGTAAATATTTTCACAGTCCTTCATATAGGTATTCCCAGACTTGTAATTTTTCCTTTTATCAGCAGGTGGCACTCTCAACTTAAATTTCTGTATCATCATTGCTAAAATGACGAGTCAATCGTCATTTTAGTTGTAAATCAATTATAAAAGCAGAATAAGTTTTGTAAGTAAATGATTCCAGCATTTTAAAATGCCTTCCCAGTATGTCTTCCCAGTTTAAGAGTCCAATTTTCTGTATATTTCAAATTTTATTATTTTTCTCTCTTGTGCCTTTCTCTTTCGGTCTGGTATTTTCTCAGAATGTTTAAACGCCGCTTTAACAAATAATTCTGAGCAAATAGTTTGAAATTATTCCTTGGGGTTAAGTTTAAAATAAAAAGGAATCCTCTCCCCCAGTTCCAGTCACTGTTCACCTACTTCGCTCCAGCACCAATCTTAGTTGTTATTTGGCTGTCCCAGGTTTGTGGCAGCCATCTTTAGGCTGCCTCTTCTTCTTGCCGTGGCTTAAGAGGGAAAAAGAACTCTGGGTCAGACAGGAGAACTGCAACTCTCTGAGACCTCACAGGGCCTCTTTGCTTCACCGCCTCTACAGGGCGGCTTTGGCTCCTCTTGGAGCCCACAAACAGGGAGAACTCAGCATAGGGAACATGGAGACCTGTTTCCTGTGTCTGATATTGCTGCAACGTCAACTGGAAGTTTATACAAGTTGCTTTTCGGGAGAAACAAATGAAACCCCAGAAAGTTGCTATAGATCATGTTGCTTAGATTTACAGTGTATCATTCAATGCTATTACTGCAAATTTCAATGTCAAGAAACTAGACTTTTCTACTTATTTAAGAAAGACTCTGCTTGTTACTTTCCCGTATCTTCTGAATGATCAGACTGCCAGAGTGCTGGATTAGATTACCTTAATTCATCTGGGTTGTTCTTTGTTCTGGGCCTGAAACTGAGGAAGAAAGAACAGCAGTGACCATAGCATATGGTACGTGTGCTATGCATTTTGTTTATGCCTTATTGTCTCTCAATGTCTTTCCCAGCACTGTGTGTGCATGAAAATCAACAAGATGATAAATGAGGCATTAAAGCAATATCACTTAGATTTATATACCGCTTCATAGTGCTTTACAGCCCTCTCTAAAGCCCCAGCCCCTTTGAATGAACATGCATTGATAAAAATAGAAAAGTGTGGAGCTTGCATTTTAATGCTCTATTTGGCACATTGGTGATTTTGAGTCATTCCCACCCGCTGGGGAAGAAAGGTACACAAGACAGCAAAAGAAAAACCAAATACATCGCCCCATCTCTCCACCAGTCGAGAGCTTTCACACATTCTCCAAAACGTATGAAGAAAGTTCTTGGCTGAACTTCATAAGGAAAGGTTGGTTGAAAATGTTCCAAAGTTTCCATATGACAAATACCTTCAACATTTTAAGCATACTCATGACAATGTGCCATTAATGTGCTAATAACAAACTGTACTGAAAAAAAAACAAACCAGTACAGAAAAATACTCCAGGTTGTGAGTATAAAAAATTTAATAATGGAAATCTATGGCACTGGCACCACTAATGAAAAATGTACTATATCTAAATTTCTTAGATAAAGCAGTAATTTGTCCAAACTTTGACAGATAATGGAAACATTGGCTTAATTATTTCTGATTATTTATTTCATTTGTATAACTGTCCATCTCACAATTTTCCGTACCTGTAAAAATAATTACAGAGCTTTGCATTCGTACAATGACCATTAATGAAATTTGCAGATTTTCTAAAAAGAAACTAACATTTTCAAGGAAATATATACAATAAAATACTGGTGAGGATGAGGATTATCTATGGTTTTGGAGTCTGAGCGAATTCTGAACCTTGAAAGAGCTACAGAAATCTGAAATTTAATTGCTGCAGTTGAATCTGGTATCAGAAGTATCCTTATTTTACTCCATTTACATGTGAGAAAAGATTGGAAACTCAATCAAAAACAATTAGAAAAAATGAGTTTTTAGGGATCAGAAGGATTTTGGAAAAATTACAACTCTTTCTGTTGGCTGATTATAGCTGTTTGTCACCCATTATAGCTATTGTCTTAGTTTTTTGTGCTGGTTTCCATTCCACAGTCCATTGGGAGAACATACATACTTGCACAATTATATTCTTTGAACCCAGAATTTTACTGGAATAGATGTGCTGACGGTAGGTAGCAAAATGAATGCAGACCAGAAGAAAGGAAGAAACAGTGATATACTGTATTTTTTGGAGTATAAAATGCACCTTAGTGTTTGAGGAGGAAAATAAGAAAAAAAAAATCTGCCTCTGCCTACCATCATCCATCAGTATTCATCTGGCTAGCGTCCTGTCAGTGTATGTGAGAGAGTTGAGGGCTGTTTGGAAACTGAAACAGTATTTGCTGTATGAGCAACAAGGAAGGAAATCTGTGGCTTAGGTCTGTAGCTCTGAGTCTGTGCTAAAGCTGCAAACTAGTCTGCTGCTCAAAACTGAAACTGAAACTCCTCTCCTCTGCTTCTGTTTTGCCCAGAAAACCTCCTTTTGGTATTGTATATTTTATTTCATTTGTTATATTATATATAAAGAGAATTGATTGAATCCTGCTGAATCAGTTACTTGTGTGTACTTTCTGAATGTGACTGCTGCTGCAAACTCTGAGTCCCTGCAGCAAATAGCAAATAGCCAGGTCAGCTTCAGCTTCAGCACATTATTGCAGCCTGATTCAGCACAAGCAGCTGATTGGCGGGTGAATCGGCCTTCCGGAATACGCCCAATCAGCTGTTCCAGGCTGCAGGGATTGCCACAGAACATTGCAGCTTCAGTGCCTTGTGTTTATGGCTACATTCGGTGTATAAGACGCACCCAAATTTTCACCCTATTTTTTTTTGGGGGGGGTGTGTGTCTTATACTCCGAAAAATACGGTATACACTTCACATGTAACTATTCTATATGTATTTTTGTTAGCAGCAAAAGCAACCTTCAGGGTAAAACTACTGTAAATCTGTAATGGTATAGAAGTCAGTTACATTACACAAAAAGTCCTATTTTTTTACCTTTATTTTCTGACAATAACACAGAATTTAAAACAGGCCCTTTTACAATAATCACAGTATTTTTAACAGAAGCTAATATATAAACAAGTTAATCATCATCGGATGAATGTGACTCCTTTTCATTCCTTAACTTCTCTGCGTAGAATGTGAAGCTTTCCTACAGTAAGAAAAAGCAAGAAACAAAAAGAAAGCAAGAAACTGAAGTGAGAATGCAAATAAGCCATATTTTAACATATATACCAAGTAAATTTCCGTATCAAATCCTCAGATTTTCTCTGTAACAGAATATTTGATATATCTATTCTAACGGCAATGATATTAAAAATATAAGGATATTTTTAATGGGGAAGTATTGTTATTCTGTTATAAATTACAACCATTTGTTTAGCAATATTCAAAGTTATGACAAAACTGAAAAAAGTGATTTCAGACCAGCCTTAAACTTACAACTGTCACAGTGTCCCGTGGTCATATGATCAAAATTTGGGTGCTTGGCAACCTGCATGTACTTACAATGGCTGCAGGGTCATGTGATCACCATTTGTGATCTTCCTAGCTGACTTCTAAAAGCGTAGTCAATGGGGTAAACTGAATTTGCTTAATGACTATGTGATTCACTTAATAACTGCAGTGATTCCCTTAACAAGCATGGCAAAAAGGTCATACAAAAGCTCATGGAAAAGATTTATAAACTACAAGCAGTCCTTGCTTAACAATGATAATTGGGAGCAGAATTTCCACTGCAAAGTGACGTGGCGGTAAGTGTGACATCACACTTACCGCATTGCTTAGCGATAGCAATCCTGGCAGTCCCCGTTACTGTCATTAAGTGAGGAACCGCTTTGCAACCTCCTGCTGAATTTCAAAAACATAAGTCAATCGGAAAACTTGCAGACAGTCTCAAGTCACAAGCAGGCCAATGGGGAGTAAGTGGCTGTTGCATGGGTGTAGCTAGCCAGGTGTGGCTCTAGCCAGATACCGGAGGATATCCTGGTAACAGTTGCCACACGGTGCAAATGTCACCAGGCCAGGATGGCCAGTGAGGAAGGATGCACAGGTAGCTCCTGTGGTGTGGGTCACAGGGATTGTGTATTCCATAGCCAGGCTCCTCAGAACAAAAAGTGGAAGGAGTGGGAACAACCTGCCACCTTCCCTGCAGGCTTCCCCACTCACTTTGCTTTTGGGGAAGCCAGCAGGGGAGGGAACATTTGGGGACCATGTGATACTGCAACCACTCTAGGTGTGGCATTGGTCACTCTCTGGATGTGCCTGGATCACCATTATGTGACTGTGGAATGGTGGGAATTTCGAGTAGTGGTTGTAAGCAATACTTTGTAACTGAACGAACGTTTGTTAACTGAGGACTGTATGTAGTAATCAGTTACAATATACATTAGATCTTATTCTACACTAAAGCATGCAGTAATCATTTAAAGATAAAATATTCTGCAGATGCATGGTAAACCCACACCTGAGCTTGAATCTTTGGCTTAAAAATACAGATCCCCAAACTTTCTGTTCTCCCACTAATGATATCTCACACTGGAGTAAAACAATAAGTGTTCCATGAGAAACTTTAATCTGAGCAAAATTAAACATGTTTTATTAAAATTTACAAGCACATAGATTTCCCCCCCATGAAAACCACTAAGCACTCACAGGAGGTTCAGTGAAAGGAACAGGTTGTCCATATTCTTTCAGAAGGACTGCCAAACGTTTCAAACACAGGTCATTTAAGTCCATATTTTTTGCTTTCATTTCTTCATACAGAGCTTTACATGAAACTACATCCTTTTCCAAATCTAAAAAAGAAAAACAAACCAAATACTTTGTAAGTATTTAAAATTATCTTCCTATTCTGTCTGTCTATCTAATCAGCATGCTTTGTGTTCAGAAATATCTAGCTGCACACTTCACAAAGTCAAAATGTGGTTTGAAAGTATCCAACAGACTCAATTTGTTGCTCTACAGCAGGGGTGTCAAACTGGCGGCCTGTGGGAAGGATGCATCACGTGCAGGCCACGCCTGCCCCAGCTCCGCGAAGGGAAAAAATGTTGTGAAGCGTCACATGACGGCAACATGACACTGCGAGTTTGACACCTGTGCTCTACAATAAACCTACTCATCCCAGTGAAAGAATACTGGATTTCATAAATCTGAAGTGGGGCTACAAGCGAGAATCCATTAATTGGTGTGATTAAACAAAGCTTTGAAAAGCTGATTTAGCAAAATCTCTATTGTTAGTATGGAACTACCCTGTTTCCCCTTAAATAAGACACCCCCTTAATATAAGCCCAATCGGGCTTCTGAGCGCATGCACTAAAATAAGCCCCTCCCCCCTGAAAATAAGCCCTCCCCGAAAATATTGAAATGCATGCGCAGCCAGTCCCTGCCATTTCCTCTGGTTTCCTCCATGCACCCCAAAATAATAAGACCTCCCTGAAAATAAGGCCAAGCGCTTATTTTGGGGTTCAAAAAAATATAAGACAGGGTCTTGTTTTCAGGGAAACACGGTACTAAGAGGTAAATCAAGTCCCTTGTTCTAATAGTTATTAATCTCAGCTGCAGTAAAGCTTCTACAGAATATGAAACACAAGCCAATCAGAAAAGTGTCAGTGGTACTGAGTGCTACTGCATTCTTTTAAATAGTGATAAGATCGGAGTTTGCTAGGAGAATAAGACATTTACAACCTTGGTTAATGATTCCCATTCAAAAAGTAATAAAATTCCTAAAGAAGATTTTCTGCTTTGATCATAAATAGCAGAGGTTGCTTTTACACCAAAGCTGTCATCCTCAAGCAACTGAGCCCTTACCATACATAGGCTCTATGGAAGTGTCTTTGTAACTCTGATCTCCAACATAACCCTACTAACTCCAATGTTTTCCTACAGAGCTTGTGCAGCAAAACATTTACTGTTGTTTCTTTGCTTCTTCATGCAATGAGTAACAGAAACACTAAACAGTGTTTTGGGAAATTATGCTGAACTGATTTGATTTTCATTTAACTTGTGGTATCTGCTTTTCCAACAGGGAGTTTATTCAACTAAAAAGCTTCTATTCCACAGAGGTATATGCCTCAGATCCCTCCATTTGCCAGGAAGAAACTCCCCACTCACAGCTGCAAGTGTAGAAGTGTTGCTTTCTAACTGTGGGAGGCTTCAGAATCTGCAAAAAGTGATGGTTTAATAAAGGTATAATAGAAATTGTTAACTTCCCATTCCTTTAAAATGGAAGTATCTATTGTGTGAAAGAATAGTGAGATTATGTTTAATGGACCGCATAACTGAGACATTTTCTTAGTAATTCTTTATTCTTGGAAGACTAACAATATAAAGAGCTTCTCCTACCTCACCGCCCACCTACACATATGCATCGAGAACAGGATTGTAGAGAATTAGTCTCGATGAAAAACAGAATGACTATCTATTGGTTTGCTGCCTTTGCCAGAAGTCTGATTTGTATAACTCACTCCCTGGGGAGTTTAAGCAACCCTGATCTACCTCCAGATGCAGCGGGTTTCAGCTCCTGTGACTCCCATCCACATTTCTGTTTCATGAGGAGGTGCTACATTTTTAAAAATGCCAAAATATCATAACATCCAATCCCAAATGTGCTTTTTCAAGAGGCAACTGGGCTTTCTGGTTTTTCTTTGAAGATGTTTCCCTACTCATCCAAGAAGCTTCTTCAGCTCTCTCAAGAAAGAGAAGTGAAACGTCTTCAAAGATAAACCAGAAAGTCCAGCTGCTTCTTGAACAAACACCTTTGGGACAACCATGACCTGGAGGACTGAGAATCTCCATAGACATCCAATATTTCTGAAAGCATGTCATCTCGTATGTGTGTTTAGAAATGGAATATTAATAAGTAATACCTGATAGCAGATAATTCTAATGCTTTACAGTGGAAGAAAGGTCATTGTCAAAATATGGCTATCAAATTGCTGATAGTATTTGAACCAAAGGATATCATTAAAATGCAGATATGTACACAAAATGTGAAAAAACTAAACATTAAACCTTACAGTAGCTTTTCAGGAGGTAGTGGATCAGTTGGTCTGGATCTTTGAAATCAGGTATCAGGTCCCGTAAAGCCCTGATCTTTTTGCTCTAGAAAAATTACAGGCATAGAATATTAGTGAAATATCTTTCATAAAGATTTAGGGCTAAAGAAGAACAAAAGTGCTACTGTTTGAACCCAGAGATGCTTTCAGCAGAAAAAGCACAATGTGGACAGCTTATTAGAGAAACCAAGGGGCAAAAATATAGGAAACTACCTTGTATCATTATTATAGTTTATTATAAGCAGTTCTCCAGGGTTTCCCACACATTTTTCCAAAATCTATTTTAGGGATTTAATCTGGGGCACTCTGCCTATAATTTGTGTGCTTTATTCCTAAACTAAAGTGATTCAAGTTGTAAATCATGCATGTTTAGTCACTTTAGAATCAAAAGAAGGTAAGATGTTCACTGTTTATATTAAACTGGAATATCTCCCTTTTTCTTTTCTCTTCTTGGATTGAGAAAGTTCAATCTTAACATCCCTATGAGAATGTTCAACAATGCAAACGCTGACATCAGAACACAATTAAGTAAAGATGCTAGAAAGAATATGCTAATTATATTCAATTAAAAAAAAAGTTTATATACCTGTCCTTTGGTCCTGGATTTCTGTATAATAAAAGCTATGATATAACTCTTTTGTTCACTTATTGCTTTGTTTCTCTTGAAAGAAAAGGGGAGGGGAAGAGAAAAAGAAAGAAAATTAAATGAGCAAAGTAACTGTAATATCTTGATAAATAAAACACACCTTTCAATTAGAAAAGTTCACAATAGCCAATAATATATTATTACTAAAGGCCTTAATGGTCAACCAGTTATTAAAAACCTGGAGAAAGAAACATACATGGGATTCTAAGACCTATTTCTTCTTCTTTTTCTGGCAAATGCTATTCTTGGCATTATAAACATTATGTTTGCTGCAAAGGGAGAAGAAAATGAAGAAATGGCTTAACAACCCACAGGAAAAAGATTTAGGACTGTAAAAGAAAGAAAGGGGGGAAGACTATTCTTCTCCAATTATTCTGCCAAGCATTCACAAGTGAGGCAGGGATCATAAGGTTAATTATACATTTAATAAGGTGTCAGAGAGATAACTGCTCGTTTCTTTATAAAAATTAAAATGTACAAAGCAAGTTCTCTTTAAAGTATAATTACCTACACTTACACATACAAAAGGACTGATTTCAATCTCTCTATTTTATAAAAGGCTTTCTCTGCAACAGACAGCCACTGCTCAAGAGACAAAAGTTAAACTCCAAGTTTTTTTTTGACAGACCCGAAAAATCAAGTGTCTGTCCCATCTCAGAAATTCTATGGAGGGAAAGAAAAGAAAAACAGCAAAGCAGACAATAAAAGTAAAACACTGTCTGATTTGCTGCTTTTTAAATTTCTCTCTTGTTTTCTGAAAACTTGAAAAATATACAATGACTTCTCCTCCCAACCCATCAATGTTAAAACCTCTATTCCCCTTTGTTTAGAAGTAGAAATATAAGCAAATCCTATAGATCAGGGGTGAGCAATCTTTTAGCAGCTGCGGTGATTTAAAAAAAAGGTTTTAAACATTTGAGGAAGCAGGGCAACATGGTTTGAAGAATCCTTTAGCTTTCTTTCTGAACCCTTTAATTCTAGTCTGGGTCACCTTTTTATAGTTCATTTTTAAGTTTTAAAAAAAGCTACAAACATGTTTATTTACTGCTGAATTTAACCAGCATAATTTGAGGAGGCTTCAGTAGACACAAAATGGAGCTGAGGTATGCATATTATCACTAGGTTATCCTTCTGCTACAGATTACTGGGAAGACACATTAATTCAACAAACTATTAGCAGCAGAGCTGTCCTGATGGGCTGTTGCATGAACTCAAAGAATTTTGTGGTAAACATTAAAACAGGAAAGCATTTTTTTCTTTTTTTGCTCCAAACCTGTAATGGCCAGAGAAAATGTGTTTTTGTATTTTGTTACCACGATTTAGCAGCAGTGTTAGAAGTAGTATGCGCTCTTCGATTCATGGATTGCTATCCCTCTTCTGCATCATTCATTCACAGATTTATTATCACAACTTAGGATATGAAAATATTTCTTGAAAGGCATCTTAAAATAAATAGCATGCAATAGCAAAATGCTATTTCTGATTCTAATTCCATGCCTTAATTAAATAGTGCATTGTGTATTGAAATAAATGGGTCACCTTCCTTGAGAGATAGTCACAAAATACGGTCCTAAATCCTTGTGAGTTTGTGAGTATCAGCCTTAATAATATGTGTACATCAGGGGTGAAATGCTCCCGATTCAGACTGGATCACCCGATCCGGTAGCGATCGAGGCGGGTGATTCGGAGAACCAGTAGCAAAAATCCCTGCCCCCCCCATGCCCAGCTGAGCCGCACAATCATCAGAGGCTTTTTTTTT
>JANHZT010005533.1:70884-84574 GCA_032468215.1 Stegonotus admiraltiensis
TAGTCAGACTTTCTGTCCACATTCCCTGATAGGATTAACCATTGAGAGTTTACCTCCACCCCCCAGCTTGGTTTTGCAATCCACTGGGGAGACCAAGATAACCCCCACAAAAACAAAGGAGGAAGTGTGTGTGGTTTGGGGGAGGGGGGGTGTTGGATATGCCACTGTTCTAATGTGAAGTGGGGATGGGGGTGATATGTCTCAGCCTTGCCTTACATGTCCTGTCAAATCTTCTGGAATTTGTTTTGTCCAAATCACCCAAATCACCAAAATGTTCAGGGTTTTGTTTCGGCTAAACTATAGCTTCTCTGAAAAGGTTCAGCAGAACTTCTAAAAAAATAATTTGCTCTGGGTTTTAACCAGAACACATTTTCACCTTTGTGACTACCCCTAGTTTTAATAGAATTTCCAATGTGAGGCTATACTGCTCCAATTTTGAACAGTAACACACACATTCTTAAAAGCATATATATAAAAGCTGTAAAGCTGTTTGACAGTACAATACATATGAACTTCTGATTTTTTTTTCAAAATAATAATTTCAGCAATTTAACATGTCTGCCATATTTAAATCTCTCTGAGTTGAATATGCAGTCACCCTGTGCTATGAGGCTCTCAATTTTATAGCATTTTCCTCTAAAGCTTAACAAGTTGCCTACGTAATGGTAAAATTATGAAAGGCTTGGAAGAATGCAAGTGTATTTGGCTATCTTCTATTGAAAGCAATTATGTACATAGCAAAGAGGAACGTTTTTTCAAATTCTTTCGCAGACAGCAAAACAAGACAGTTCAAAGTAAAGGGAGAAATTACACAGGCACTTCTTGAATTTCTGAAACATGGTTTAGTACTACAGAATGATGGGAAATGGCAACTTTCTTTAAAAAACTCCTCAAGAGATAAATACCACCTATGCAGAAGAAAATAGGTAGTTTACAAAAACCTTCAATTATCATTCAACCAAAGTAAGCCAACTGTAGAATGTTTCCCTATTCAAGTTAATACTTTAGAACTGAAAGAAAGAAACCAACTGGTAAATTGGAATGCAGCCCAAACATACTGAATATTTCACCCATGGACAAGTTGTTGAACTGAATGCAAAAATGCCACATAATTTTTCTTGTGCTGTTTTTTTTTAAATAGAATATATGAGCATTGGTCAGCAAGAAGGAAAAGTAGTGTTATGCCAAGATATTTAAACCAGAACCTGCAACAGAATATCTCTGTGTGTGTGTGTGTGTGTGTGTGTGTGTGTGTGTGTGTTCTTTCCAGTTAAGAACTGGTAGGAAATACTTATTCCTGAGATTTGAAACCTTTCAGAACATGCAATATTGGATGACATTAATATTTAGTCTTGTCTGGTATATGGAAGTTCTATGCACCTAACCTCCTTGGTAGTTTCTACATTTTATTTTTAATTAGTTGATTGTAAGGATACGTATCTATTTTTTCATGCTACTACACAGTTGCATTAGCTTTTTGGGGGATGTTTAGCAATTATGACAGATAAGTCTAGCCTATGAAACAAAATAAAACTGGTCACTTTACTTACGGCATAATAATAACAGAGAATAATACATCTTATCTCTATCACAATCAAAGAGGTTTTGAGTCAGTGTTACCATGGCTTCCAGGCTCTCACCCTTTAAAATAAAAATAGAATATGTATATTATAATATTCATATTTTTTTCTGTTTACATTGGGCAATTATATAACTTTCCATATGAACTAAGTTGACAAAGGTGTGAAGGCCTTATTAATAGGAAAGTAACATTGAATGAATCACATATTTTCAAAACATGGACCAATGATTTAGTAATAATTTGCATAATCTATGAATTCTTAGAATACGTGTAAACAAAAATATTCAAAACATGCACAGATATTTCAAACATCTTATTACATAAATATATCTAACACAGCAATTTCCATATATTTGCATTAATAGTATTCATATATTTGCCCCTCAAATATTCTTTTAGTATGAAACCACTTTCATTTGCCTTTTGGTCTAACATGCCAGCAACCGCTTCAACGTCTAAATATAAATGTAGGTTTATCTGGAAAGCTATTTGCCTTGTTGATAGCACTTTTTAAAAATATGGATAGCATAATGTTTGAGTTCTTAAACCTATCAGTACTATAGTTCAGCCTATAGTGCCCATTTTTTCCTCACTTCTACACATTGTGAGGTATAAGAAAAAGCACTTTATTGGGCTTTTTTGAAAGATACAAGAGGCATCATTGTGGCTATTCTTGTCACCTATCAAAGGAATCAACCAGGGGCAAAGAATTTGAAGAAAGAAAGGAGAAGCAAGCTGCTTCCCAAAAACCGAATCATGTAAACTCTCCAGAAGGATAAAGGGAGATAGTGTGCTTCTCTTTGGCTGGGGTTTTGCAGCAGGGATAGTAATAGGTCATTAACTGTATGAACTAACAAATTTTTGCAAAAATGGAAAGAGAGGAGAGTGATCAGAGCAGTTGTATGTCCTGAAGGACTGTCCATTGAGCTTTGAGGATGAAAGGATAATTATCCTATTATAATCTCTCGATAGTCCAATATCAAGAGCTTCTAATTACTTAGCAAGAATTATTGAATGATTGCTTCCTGCAAAATAAGCAACAATTGCAAGAGGATTTATTTTAGTTTTATTCCAGCCAGTCTCCAGATTCGAGTTTCTCCGAATGAGGTAACAAGTTTTTCTGGGGAGTTTAAGTGATAGTCCCAGCACATTTTCTCTTAAGGCAAGAATTTGTATTTGATTAAAATGAAAGCCTGACAGAAGAACAAGAAGAATACAAGTTCTATTATCATTGGTTCCCTTAAAGATGAAAAGAGCCAGTTTGGTGTAGTGGTTCAGGTATCATGCGAGAAACTGGGAAAAAGTGAGTTCTACTCCCACTTTAGGTATAAAGCTTGCTGGATGAACTTACACTAGTCACATTCTTTCAGCTATCAGAAAGAGAAAATGCAAACCACACTTCTGGAAAATCTTGCCAAGAAAACTGTAGGGACTTGTCCATACAGTCTCTGAGAATCAAGCATGATTGAACAGAAGAGGGAAAAAATGGAAAAAATTAAACAAATGAAAACGAATAGAGAAAACCTATAATGGTGACAATGTTTCTAGCATGTTTATTTTCCTGCCTGAAAAAAACATATGGATATTTGAGAAATATTGAAGGGAAAAAAATGGAGCTTCAGCTAACAAGAATGAAATTTTTTGAGAAGCTCTTCTAACAAAAACTAACTGCAGAAGTAAATTCTCTATCAATAACACAAGTCTAACTGGAAGATAGCAATAGAAGAGCATAACACCTACTGGGAAGAAACCCAGAAGATAGTAAGCACTACTGGAATTCATAAATAGTTTTCAGATTTACAGGCGAATAAAGTTCTGAGTGCTCAAAAGAAGAAAAAGAAACAATGCATAAAAGAACAAGATGGCAGATCCTTAAAGGGCACAATGGATGCAACTTGAAGACCAAGAGGAAAGTCATGGTAGCTGTTGATTAACAATTGCAAGGAACTGAAATAAGCATATACTGACAGGACTCACTGGCTTTCGAAGTGTGCTGACTGCTAGAAACAAGGATCAGGGATGTGACCCAAAAATATCAGTATCTTATCATGTACACTGATAGCGTTATCCTTCTTGTTAATCATATTGGAACAAATGATGCTGCCTAAGGACTTAATAATTTTGCAACTAAGTTCAAGATATAGATAATTTAGGTGGTGTTTCTATTTATCCTGCAAGTACTTGACCATTCCACATTAAGCATTGTAGATGCAACAACTTTCAAAGGAGACTGAGTGGAGCAAGTGGCCAGTTTTACGTTTATGGGTGTTATCATAAAAGAGGACCTGACCTGGGGCGCTCACATTGCAGCACTGGTCAAAAGGGCCCAGCAGAGATTATACTACCTGAGACTTCTCAGACAACAACAACTGAATGAAAAACTGCTGGTGACCTTCTATCGCTGCACTATAGAGAGAATCTTAACTTACTGCACCTGTGTATGGTTTGCTAATTGCAGAGTGGCAGATAGGACAGCGCTCCAGAAGGTTAACATCATTGCCCAGAGGATCATTGGTTGCCCTCTCTCCTCCTTGGAAGAGCTTTATAGAACTTGCCTTAGGAAAGTTCAAAACTAAGATCCATCTCATCCAGGGCACCCTTTTTTTGAATTATTGCCATCTGGCAGATGGTACAGGACTATAAAACCAAGGACAAATAGGCTGAAAAACAGCTTCTATCCCAGAGCAGTAACTATGTTGAATTCTACTGTATCATGCAATATTAATGCAATATCAGGGGTTTTCAATTCAATTGTGTAGAATGTGAAAAATGTGTTGTTGTTTTTTTATAGTTTTCTTATGTATGATGTACACTGAAGATGGCATTTAATTTTGTTGTAAGAGGTGCAATGACAATAAAATAAACTTAAACTTAAACTTCTATGGGATTCTTGCACTCAGCAGGAAATTAGACATGGTGGTCTAAATTTCCTTCTCAAATTTCCTTATTCTGAACTAGCTATTTTTTGACCAGAAACAGTCACAATTCATGTAAAGCATGAGAAGAATGGGGGAAATAAAGATTAAAGATTATCTATAGCAACATCTCTCAATCCTGGCAACTTTAAGACGTGTGGACCTCAACTCCCAGAATTCTCCACACATTTTAAAGTTGCCAAGGTTGAGAAGCACTGATCTAAATGATAAGAAATCAAGAACAACTAATCACAGAGCAATTATAATGCTGCCATCTGTAAACTGGATTAAATACTATTCAGAGATCACTGCTGAAAGTAATCTATTTGTCCTTGGATACGAATGATTTGATAGTAATGTGACAGAATTCTACCGAATCAATAATATACACAAACCAAAATTAATAGTATACATACATTATTATTTGCAATACATTTGTTTGCAAACCATTCCATTCTTTCTGATTTTGCTCTTAGGCCAGGTGTCTGTAAAAGAAGATTTCAAAATCAATAAGTACTTGTTTTCTAAGGATAACTTCTTCAAAACAAATTATTAACCTGAATTTGTAATCTGGTTCCCTAAAAGGTGAATACCAATTGAACCCCCCCTGAGCTCTATAGTAAAAAAATCTTACTTATCCTAAAATAGCAAAAACAAAATTTCTTTTTTAGAATAAAGTTTATGGTATTAATAGAATTGTGCTTTAACATGACATTCCAAGGTAGAATATACATATAAATACTATACTTTTAAGTGCTTATTCCTTGAAACATTCTGTCTTGAAGAATAAATAGACTTTTTGTATTGTTTATGTCTTAGTCTACTGATGCTGACTACCTTAATTGCTGTTACAGACTTTAATTTTGTATACACCTATTTATCGATAAGATTCACTTAAAATAAGGTAATTTGTTAGAATACAAAACTCACTTTATAACTGTCTTGCTTAGCAACAGAAATTTTGGGCTGAATTGTGGTCATAAATTGAGGACTACCTATATAGGCAAAGTGGGCTGAAACATTTTTTAAGTCTTGGGAAACAAGGTAATAATTGGAGGTGGCTCAGGCAGACGCCTCTGATTCACTGGATATAAAAAGGAGATTTGGGTATAGGGAGTATATAATAAAGGAGGGATATTAATAAATAAAATAAAAATATTGTATTTTGACAATGCAAGCCAGGCATCTAGAATTCTCCAATGCAACTCCAAACTTTTTTTCCTGCACAACTGCCTTCCTGAAAGTCACTTCACAATAATCACTGACAATGAAAAGATATATAGGTTTAAGTAACCATCCTATTCTTATTAGAGCAGAAATATGTATTTTTCAAAAACAGATTTCCTTTAGTACCCTACTAGCCAGTAGCCATGTTATTACTGGGTGCTTTCCAGTAAGCTTGAGGAATATTCTGCAGCCAACCGCTTCAGAATACTCTGTAAACCCATCTATGTTACTGCTAAATTCCTATTCTACTGAGTAATATCATTACTCAGGGCCAAATTATTTAATATGTTTTAAACTGCTTTTAAATTTCATATTTGTTTGTTTTATTCTTGGCTGTGCACCGCCCTGAGTCCTTCGGGAGAAGGGCGGTATAAAAATTAGATTAAATAAATAAACAAATAAATAAATAAATATTTGACATCCAATAGGTAAAAAATCGAATAGTGCAAGTAGCCAAACTTATAAAACAATGCCATAGTAACACTGAAGCAGTAAAATTTTCAAAAATGAGTTTAACATTTCAATTATAACATTTATCTATACTTCACTGTAGATTATAATTATATATTCCATTTTAATAAATTTTGTGCTTTTAAAGTTGTTAATCACTCCAATAGAAATTATAAAGCTAAATATAATTGTATAGCGCAGTGATGGCTAACCTTTTTGCCATCGCGTGCCAAAAGAGGGGGGAGCATGGTGGGATCACATGCACGTATGCCCACATCCATAATTCTATGCACCCCGCCCTGCCCCGCTTTTGGGACATGATGGCCCGGTGGGCCCGGTAGGCCTGGTTTTTGGCTCTCCCCAGGCTCCAGAGCCTTTCTAGGAGCCTAGGGAGGGCAAAAACGGCCTCCCCCCCCCAGAGGCCCTCTGGAGGCCCGAAACAGTGTGTTTCCTGACTTCTGGTGGTCCCAGAAGGCCCGAAAATCAGCTGGCTGGCACACACATGCATGCTGGAGCTGAGCTCACGTGCCCACCAATATGGCTCTGCATGCCACCTGTGGCACCCGTGCCATAGGTTCGCCATCACAGGTATAGCGTTTCCTTCTCACGTATAGTTTTACTTTTTAGTCATTTGTTGCAATTTTCAGACGTATTTATTTTCTAATGGGTCAAAAGTATATTTTTCTGTATTATGTCACATTTACGTCTCTGCTGTTGTGTTAATCTCTGCTAATCTACCTATAGATGCTTTTATAATTACTAAGGGAGCATCTGCTTTATTGCTGTTGCATATTTTGTAAAAGAAACTGACAAAAAGAGAGAATAAGCATTTTAATTATTTTATCGAAAGAGCAACATGTTCACTGGCATGTCATTAGTTCATTAGTTCATTATATTTATATGACATGGTGGTTCAGATGCTGAGTTTGTTGATCAAAAGGTCAGCAGTTCAGCGTTTCAAATCCCTAGTGCTGCATAACGGGGTGACCTCCCGTTACTTGTCCCAGCTTCTGCCAACCTAGCAGTTCGAAAGCATGTAAAAAATGCAAGTAGAAAAACAGGGACCACCTTTGGTGGGAAGGTAACAGTGTTCCATGCCTTTGGCATTTAGTCATGCTCGCCACATGACCACAGAAATGTCTTTGCAATCTCGTTGCAAACTGGTAGTAAAGGTAAGTAGACCCCACCCCTGATATGAGGGCAAGATATGTTTCATCGCTGCTTCTTAGCAACTGTTAATCAAGATAGTATACAACTATCAAGGTAAAACCCAGGAAAAATGATCTTTCATTTTGTCCTTATCATAAATTGAGAGGAGGGAAATAATCCTTACCTATCTTAAAAGATAGATTAAATTTTCATCAGTCCTTTAATTTGTAACTTTTTTGACAATTCAAACTAAACTTGTCAATCAGATAGTGTAGCTGGGTAAAATTAACATTAATTTAGATAAATTCATGTGTTCTTTCTGTGCAATTATTTACAAACCACATTATAATTAAAAATATTCCTTGGAGGTTTTTCCTGTTTGAAGCAAAATTAAATTTCACATTTTCTAAAGATTAATGTCTCCTGTGCTCTCACTAATGTGCAAGTAGTAAATGAATATTGAGTTGGGGGCAAGGAGAAATGCAATTGATTTAGCCCATTTCAATAAGCAAAATTTCAATGAAAACTAGATAAATATACTAGTTCTACACAGATCTGGACACATTATCACAGCATAGCAAAACTCTATCCAATGCTTTACTTCAATATACACTTTCCCCAACAGGATATCACTCTGGGTCACCTCCATCCTTCTAGAACAGTGGTTCTCAACCTTCCTAATGCCGCGACCCTTTAATACAGTTCCTCATGTTGTGGTGACCCCCAACCATAAAATTATTCCTAAAACCATTGAAAATATGTTTTTCGATGGTCTTAGGCGACCCCTGTGAAGGGTCGTTCGACCTCCAAAGGGGTTGCGACCCACAGGTTGAGAACCACTGTTCTAGAACTTGCAAAGGGTTGCCATCACCTAAATATGTCTTTCATACTCAGACACCTTTATTCTCAGTCTTTTAAATACTCAATTCAAATGCCTCAAAGTCTATAAAGTAGCATAAAACTCCCCCCCCCAAAGTTCTTGTGCTAATAGAAATAAGGTGCTGTTTCAATGTGATTGCTCCTTTTTTGGTTGCTACTGTGGTTGCAGCAAAGTTCCAAGCAGAACAGGGACATGCTGTTCATTATAGCTTGTGGGCCTGGCAGTAAAATGATAGTCCTTTTGCCTGCTTGTCATACTGTAGCAGCCACTATCTAAATGTCACCTTTGCCTGTATGCCTTTGCTCAGGGGTGTTCAACCTTGGCAACTTTAAGACTAGACTATGCTGGCTAGGGAATTGAAGTCCATAAGTCTTAAAGTTGACAAGGTGAACAATTGCCTTTGCTTATCATATTTCTTCCTACACCCCTTTTCTCACTCTTAGTATTTGGTTTTTTAAGCTAAGGACCCAGGTGGGATGAGACTGCCTGTGGACATAGGCATGTTCTTGAAAATACCAGGGTTGGCTCAATTATCAAAGAGATCTGCCATATCAGCTTGGAGGCTTCTGGATAAAGTTGTAAGTGAAGGCATGACAGAAGTGGGAAATGTTTCTCCCTTAGCTACATCTACTTTCCCCAAATGCAGAGACAGCAACTCCAAATTCAGCCCCTCACACCTTCCACTCTCTATAAGCAGCTTACTATAGTAAGAGAAAAAGAAGTGCTAAATGAAAGATCAGGCTACAGCAGACACTGCTGTTTGGCTGATTAACTCTTAGACAAGCATTACAAATAAATCTAAGCATAGTCTGCAGCAAATTAAATTCCAGTGCTTTAAAGAACAAAGAATTTGTTAGAAAAGAGGATTAGCAACTTTACACCCAGGAATGCTGGTTTAATTTGCTTCACAATGTAAGATTTATATGCAAATATTATGTGGATATTTAATAGGAAATTTGACAAAGTAAAAAAACAATTTGAATATACAGGAGATTATTTCATTCCTAAACATAATTATACGTATTTTAAAAAGCTGCCCAAGATCTCCCTTGGCTTCCTACCACTCATATGTGATTAGATTTGAGCTCTATTTAATGTTAATTACAGCAACACTAATTAATGGCTAAAAAGTTAAATATATTCCAATTAACACTAAATAGCTATAAGAGATTAGGCTACTTTAGATATACTCTCACCTCAATGATCTTCTTGGCTTCTTTGTATTTGCCAGTTGCCAGAAAGGCAAAGAAGAGATCAAACATCATTCCCATCTGTTTTTTCTCTTCAGTGAGAAAGTCGAAAACTGTAAGATTTATTTAAAAGATTCATTAGGCTAATGTTAAGAAAGAACATTAAAGAGACAAAGTAAGTTATATGGTCAGTTGTAATTTTTTGTTCAATGTCATTTACCGATCTCTTATATTGGTGAAATAAAACAATCATCTCTAGAAAATCACAAAATTAAGCTATGACTTAAATTAAGCTTGAATTGGTCACCAACCAATTCAAAATTACATGTATCAATTATTTTACAACAAAGAAAAGCTATGTAACATGTAGCTATTAGCGCAGCTATGAGAACTTGTTTAAAAATACTGTGTCCTATTGTTGTAGAATATTATTTGAATCTCCTTATTTGAACAAAGCTGTCCAACAGCTTATTTGGTAAGAAAAATTGCACCCTGAAACAACAGGAGAAAACAGAAATGCTTAATAGAAGTGACTAACCTTTCTGCACTGTTTCGGTGTCTCCCTTCTCTATTAATCCACATAAGATTTCATGAAGTCTAGGCAGCCCACCGTACTTCCTATAGCAATCAAATAACACTTCCACTGCTGTTAATAAGTCATCCCTTAAAGAAAATCCAGGAAAAGATTTTAGCAGGAAGAAAAAAAACAACATACCTTAAAATAATAATTTGAATATCACAATGTAATTCATAGAGTAATAGTTCTTTTAAAAATGCAAACATACTACAAAATTTTCTTTCTTTCTTTCTCATTCTATCTCCTGTAATGCACCTATTTCACAGTTCTGGTCATTCATATACTGTAGTTAACTAATTACAACCTAATTTTATTCATTCATTTACAAATTATAAATTTAAAAGAGAATTTAAGCATTTTAACCTATTAATACACTAAAGAAATATAATCTGGTAATTCTACCATACAAAAATATTAACATTCAGTTGAACTATGAATCTGAATCTTAACTAAGCAGCATAATATAATGAGCTGACATATACAAACGTATTTTTTCTTATTAGTCATGAATCCTAATATGTATGTGCCCATCATAAAAACATCATTGGTCTAGTTTAGAATTCCATTCGTTAGTAAGCGTATGATAATGGTAGTGTGGTCATATATTTAGCAGATTAATTCAAAACTTTAGTGAAAATTAATAGACATGTTAGACACATCTTCAAAAGTAACTTCTAACAGTTAATTACTGATATTTGTTGTATTAGATAATTATACAGAAAATGTTGAGAGAGATTGAAAATTCAGCATGTCATATTTATGAAACAAGATTGTTACATAACTTCAGAAGCAAAATTTTTGAAAGAAAATTATTCATCTAAACTCTTCCCATGAATTATTGCTTTTAAAAGGTTGCTACAATTTTGTAAAGATTGATGCAAATTTAATTATTAATTACAAATGTAGGCAACATAACGATATTACTCCAGTCCGGATGAAATTGTAAATAGCCTGGCTTGTTGGATCTTTACCTTATCCCCTTTTAGTGAGCCCTGTTTACAGAACATCTTCTGGCACCCCACAGAGTCATTTGAATTATTGTCATTTGGGGTGAAGACTAAATTACAGGTTAATTTCAAAACTGCAAGAGGATGATACAAACTAGATTACTGTCATACAAAAGAAATGCTATGGTAGCTACCACACATGGATATAAAGCTTAATATAATCAGTGTTTTCTTCTGCTCTGGATAAAAGTTCAGTTAACACACATAGAAACAGCTTGGAAACTCTTCCCCACGATTTTCTTTAGGGTACAATTTTATATGTTCAAGTTTTCTCTATTTATTTCAGCTTTTGACAGTGACTCTGGAAAGAGCAATAGTATTAATCTCAGCTGCTTTCCCACAGTATTAAATTCATTGTTTATATCAAAGTTATCAATAAGTTAATAATTGGAATGCCCACCAACCAGATACATTACTAATGTACACAGTATTCAAATATAGAGTAGAAATCTAAATCTGAAGAAATCTAGCCTGTGTTTGTAAACTAAGAAATGAGGTAAAAGGGTTAAAACTAATACTTAGAGGAGTAATGGGAATGTATGCACCTATAAAAGTTAGATTTTTAAACTGTCATCTTGACTTAACATCTGGAGAGTACTAGAATGACATCTTGATATTCAGTTTCATGATTGCCAAATGAGAGTTCTCCAACCATATTTACAAAATTAATCACACCTACAGCAGAAAGCTCTGGAATTAAAGTGCTATGCATGCTAAGAAACTTTCTTACCCACCAATGTCCAGATTTCCCCAAGCAAGAGCTGCAGAGAGAATACCCCTTACAGAACCTGATCAGAAACTTCTCAATATGAGAGAACGGGTAATTTGGTTCTTTTATAAAAAAAACACACCAGCAGCAATCAGTTATTCACAATGAGGTATGTTCAGTGAGTCATTCTGAGCCCAAGCCAAGATTTTTAATAAGCCACTGCAAAAATTAAATAGAACTATAAGAATCCAGCCTCAAGCAAAGTCGTGCTCTACTGTTATGCAACTGCCTTTTTAAAGAACACCTTTCAAAACCAGACTTGTCAAATCAACTACCCCCTGAGCTTTTTTGTATATAATTTTTATAAACGAGAATTTCAAAAGAAAAAAATACGAATTTTGACAGAAAAAGGGAAGTAAACAAAAAAGTAACAAGTGAAATGAGTGCAAAGAAACAAAGAAAAGAAAAAAGGCTTCAGATATTCTTAAAAGTGGTTATAAAAATATTTTGCCCTTTTTCCAAAGTTACAGTATAACTTCCTTCTTTCCATAGTTTACCCTTTCTAAAGATCCAACACATAAACCAGAAGTTCATTTTTAATCACTGATAAATGTAGTTATTGTCCTTCTCTAATTATGCATGTCAATTTTGACACATCTGCTAATTGTCATCTTTACCATCTATTCCTCTCACAGCCTTTTCATTTTTGTGCATATAATAATTTTGCAACAGTTATATAGAAACATAGTCTTCTATAACTCTTTTCTAATTGTCTATCCATTAGTCCAAACAAGAAAAGTTATGGTTTCAATTGAATATTCATCTTTAAAACTCTTTGTATCATTGTATTTGAACCCAAAATTTTCTGGATTTTTTGCAAGTTCACCTGGCATGATAAAATGACCCTTTATGTTTTCCCATATTTAAATTTGTAGTACCTTTATACACTCTAGACAGTTTTTATCATACGCTATTTTATCAAGCACCTCTTTTAAATAGCGTAGTGTAAATTTCAATTCTTTCATCCACATATTTTCCCATTGTTCAAGCAATATATTATGTGTAAAGTCATTTTATCATTCTCTTTCAGTTGTTCTTTTTCCATTTCAAATTTCACCAGTCTATACATTTTAGCAATTATACGTTCATGATTTTATATAGTTCAATTTCAAATATCCTGTTATCTATTTTAAATATTTCTTTTAATTCTGCATATGAAAACTACTGAAAACTAAACCTCTCTGCAGTCAAATTCTCTTGATTTCATCTTATATTCTCCAGACCCATGTACAGCTCTTTATATGTTAACCATTTCTCTTACACTGCTGTTTCTTTTCTTTAAAATTCTTCTGGTTCTGAGATCTATACAGATATTTTAGGTACATTTGGATTTATATTTATTCCATATGCTCAATTTGGCAATTTAATACAGTGATTTTTAAAACTTATAAGAACTTTAACTTTAATGTACTATAGAGATCCAAATTTCAGGTTAGAACTCTTCAAGTTCCAAGGTTCTCTTATTTCTTAGCTGCATCCACTTATTCAACCAAACCAAGCTGCAGGTTGCAAAATACAATCTCAAATCAGGCAGTCCTAGTCTTCCTCATCCCTTTGTATCTTAAAATTTTAATTTAATCTTTAGAATCCCTTGGTGATCTCCCAGCTTGGTTGTTTTCTTGAGACATCTCATTACCCAACTAGGTACCTTCATCAGTGCTACAAGGGAGTGGGGTTTGTTCTCTGAGAGAGCAATGAATATTGAAATGTCTGCAAGTAAACAACCAGGCTGAGAGCAGCAAGGACTCCACAGTTCAATCCTGAGTTCCAAATATTTTTATATTTAACTCTTGCCATACCAACTAACACACATCTTTCTGCCATTGTAAAAATGGTACATTTTTTCTATAAAAATAGAATCAGAATAAGAATCAGAATAATTTTATTTATATACCGCCCTTCTCCCGAAGGACTCAGGGCGGTGCACAGCCAAAATAAGACAAC
>JANHZT010005533.1:89548-102900 GCA_032468215.1 Stegonotus admiraltiensis
GAGACTTTTCAAAGCATTTTTTAAACCACCTCTTCGGCCAAGAGGTTGCAGAAAAAAATGCTTTGAAAAGCCTCTGATGATCCCAGATGAGCCGCGTGATCATCAGAGGCTTTTTTTTTAACTTTTAAAAGCATATTTTCGTTGGAAGAGGTTGTAGAAAAAATGCTTTTAAAAGTAAAAAAAAAAAAGCCTCTGATGACCGCGCAGCTCAGCTGGGCATGGTGGGGAGGGCGCAGGGATTTTTGCTACCGGTTCTCCGAACCACCCGCCACCATCGCTACCAGATCGGGTGATCCGGTCCGAACTGGGAGCGTTTCAGCCCTGCATCATATAAACATGGGAATTAAGAAAATATTGAAGATGATTTAACACACATATGAAGTGTGTTAATACACAGAGATGAAGTTTTAAATTTAAAGTATAATTCCCAGACTTCCATATTGTCTCCCACGATAAGGGTCATGTACTGACTTTGCTGCTGATGCCAACCTCTTAAATCAGTACGTGTTAGTTGGTGAGAATTAAAAATGGAATATTTCACCAGAGCTGCTTTTGCAACTGTTTATAAACCATCCTGACATTGCACAAAGGATAACTGAACAGATGTTGATGTCAGTCTTTGAGACTGGAGAGGAAGCTAATAGAAAGCAATCATTATGCTCCAGGACATGCAACAGAGACTGATGGCTGCATCCCTGCATGTGTGACAAAAAAAAATCTGTCTAGGATACATTCCAAGCTGTATCCTCTTGTAATTACTTGGCTTGGCATGCTACTCTACGATTAGTCCCTGAACTGTCAATGTCATTTGTATTTTGGTCTTAGAAAAGGCTTGGTCATAGAGATTTTTTTCTTTTCTTTTCGATCCTCCTAAATAAGAGATTGAATTGAATTGAATTGAATTGAATAACCTTTATTGTCATTTTCCTGTATACACAATGGCACACATTAAAATGAATTTACGATGCACTGCCCTTGAAAGAGAGAGAGAAAAAATATTCACTACAGGCCCCACCATTTCAACATAACTTTCCAGAATTTATGGAATAGACTCCATTGTTTGAACAGATGAATGCAGAACATATCTATGAGCTCACAAGAAGGTGTCTGTTGAAAGCTATTGGTACACCAAGAACTGTAAATCTGCTCTGAGAAGGAATAGAGGAAATATGCAAATAAGAGCAGCTTCCAATAATTGTCCCAAACAGTAACTCTGAAGGATTTCTGCATATCTGTTTGGTAAATGAAGATAGGAGAACATTGTAATTAAAGTGCATTTTGTGCTTGACAAGTTAATGCGAGGAAGTGTTTGGAATGTTGGCACTCTACCCTCAAAAAGCTGCCAGGTCACAACACCCTGTGCAGTGATTCAAAAGGAAACTTTACTTCACTTTCTAAAATGCCCCTATAATAGTTTATAGTCCTACCATTAGTCTAATCCTATTTACAGATCCAGAAAACACTTGTCAAATTAGGGAGTTTGTCGGAGCCCTCACAACACTGTTTACCTAAAATAGGAATAAGGTGCCCAGTTCTGCCACAAGCTATGTGGCAGAACTGGGGTCCCCAAATAGGTCGCTACCGGGCCATGGCCTATTTGGAATTGGGCCACATAAACGGTGGGCTGGTGTGTGCATGTGGCCCTTGCGTGTGTGGCTGGCCAGTGGGCACTTGCACATGGGCCAGATGCTCAAGCAAGTTGAGCTTTGTGTGTGTGCCGGCCCCCCACTTGCGCAGCACAATTCCCCTCCTACAACCCAGCAGGGCCACCAAGCCGCAAAGATTGGGGATCGCTGCTATAGACCACTCTGGAAAGCTGAAAAAAAAAACAGCTTTGAAGAAGGCAATGGAAAACCAGTGAAGCCAAGGAAACTAAATAGATATATCAGGGGTGTCAAACTCGCATTGTCAGGGCGTCGTCACGTGATGCGTCATGACTTTTTCCCCCTTCACTAAACCAGGTGTGCGAGTGGCCAGCATGTGATGCATCCAGCCCGCGGGCCACAAGTTTAACACCCCTAAAATATATCTATGTTAGTCATCAGGAAGTAGGCTTAACCCAAGCCCAACTTTACTAGCTTTTGGAGATAGTGTGGTGGGAATATCAATAATTCTTAGAGGATGCAGTGATCTAAAACATCTTTTGTTTCTTTGATATTATTAGGTTCACAAAATGAAAGAAATACTGCAAACAAAAAAAGCATGATGGTCATGATGACGTAACAACAACAATAACAGTAGTTAATTATTGGATTTAATTAGGTTCTCTAAGTATAGGCTCACAGAACTGCAGTATAAAGAAAGCATGTAAAGATTGTGTGTAAAATGTAAACATGAAAGTAAGTAACTTTGCTTTTTTAGTTAACTGCAGGTGTCAACCAACTTACCTCTTCAAGTGAACAGTAACAAGGGGAGAACACAATTTTACAGAAAACTGTGGTAACAGCAGGTCTACCATAGCCTCATGCAGCTGATTCACCTTTTCAACTTCACCTTTGAAGGCTACATTATTAAGGATATGGAAACATTGTGTGACAGCTGAATCTTTAATACAGACATTCTTCTCTTTCATCTCCTTTAAAATGTTAATAGCATCTACAATAAACCACACCACAGAAAAAAAGCCTTAGATAATTTTATATACAGAAAAAAACAAACTGCTATTAAAACAGCCTTTCAAATCCAGCAGGAATGTAAATTCTGGTGTATAATGCCAATTTCAAGTTAATTACTACTTGCATTTCTAAACGAGACTACAATTATGAATCCACAAAGCATGGTTTTATCATTTTGCTGCAACTTTGACTACAAATTACAGATGGGAACTGTGAGCCCACTCTGCACCACATAACCCTGTAGAGTCTGCCCTATAGCAACAAGATCCTACTAAATGGATGCTTTTATCGTTTGGTGCTAACATCTGCTAAATCACACCATTGTTTCTTCAGCAGATGGCTTGTCACGAGGCCAAATAATAAAGATGTGTTTACACTGTATATAGAGCCAGACTAATGGTCTGATACCGATAGGGCCTGTTTGCTGTGTCGATACTAATTAGCCAAGGAGAGCCAATGAAAGCTTTCTAAGAGATTGCATGTTAAAACATTAGGTTCATTAATCTTCATTAGAAAGGCAGAAACAAACATTTTCATATATGGAATAAGACCATTTTTGTAATGTTCCTAATTACTGCACAAGCAAAATGTTTTGACTACTTTACATAAAAGCATCTATTGAAATATTTCCTGCAGCATGCTATGGGCTTTTGAAAGCTTGACATAATAGCACCTTTTAATTGTATAGGTATCTGATCTAAACATCAACTCCTTTTACGAAAACAATAACTCTAAAACACATACAAACACACACAATGTGTATATTATACATACACACACACATCCTTTACCCTTTTAAATAAATTTAATATAAATCATCTAACAGAATATCATATTCAAATTCACTAGTCAATGTCAGAATACTTTCTTCTAATTAACTATGCCAATAACTTACAGTTTACAAGTCTTGTAACACACATTTTAAGACATAATCCTATATTTCTTTTAAAAAATCATTTTTTCTCCAAGAGTGCTTAGACACTTTTCAAAGAGGTTATGTTTACAGGCTTTACACTCAGGCTTCACACCTTCTTAAGGAAAAACAAGGCCATTAGTCAAGGCACATACACAATTTGTGCCATAAGTCATGATCTTCAAACTCAATCCTAACAGCAGCACTAATAAAAACTAGCTGCAGAAATGCAAAAAGCACTGAGCTGTGTAAATGTAAATGACAAGCTTGCCAGTCCATTAAAACTAATGGCCTACATCGTCCAAGTATCTCTGGTTGAATTCACATGCAAATTTGGATGTAAAATGTTCAAGCACTTTGTAGGGCATGATATACCATTAATATTTTTATTCTGGTGGAAAGATATCTGTATTATATAACAGTAATATACACAGAAAGAAAGCACGCATTGCTTACCATCCAGTCTTTCAAGTTTCACCAAAATCTTAATCAATTCTAGGTAAGAATTTAATTCAAGAACATTAGATGAATCTTTACGGCAACTAAAATATATAAAAAGAAATAAATCAATTCTTACATCATATTGGAATACAATAATCTCAATGCACAAGCTGATGCATGTTCACCTAGAAATAGTACATGGAATGAAACTAGTCCCAGTAACTGGATAAAATGATAATATTATTGCTGAAACATTAAGATACTGACAGAAGCACATTTGTTTGAAGACATAAAATTAAATCCAGCTGCATTAATAGAGGGCTTGAGAGATGAATGTAAAAAGAAACAAAGTATTGGAAAGACTAAAGGGCAGTGCCTTTGTTTTTAATCTCTGTTTTAAAGAAAGAAAATATTGTATATCGCAAGACTTATGTAAAAATATGTACAAAAAGAGAAAGTAAACGTAAGGTATATTATCAAGCAACACTGTTAATAGGGTATCAAGGCTAACGAACTAAGATCCCATTGACATCAAATGGACATCAAATGTCCATTATATTTATAATTGCACTAGGACCCAAGTATAACTAAGCTTATGCTGAATTTAATGACACATGTCATTGGGCTTGCCACTGCTGAGTGATATGGTTGTAAAACATGGTGTCATGTAATTGCATGCTTAGTGATGACCATCCCAGCAGTCCTAGGTGTTATTATAGTCCCAAGAAGTATAGGTCATTAAGCAGGAAGGTATGTGAGTCCCAGGTAAAGAGTGCATGGGTAACATTGGCTGGTGCAGGCTACATGCTAGTTGCAGGAGGCTGGGAAAGTGGGGTGCTTCAGCACCATGCGAGCAGAGAAAGACTGTGGAATGCAGAGTGTAAGATCTAATGAGCACAGGAAAGCTGGGAAAGACTTATTGAAGTGAGCTGCAGTCTTCCCTGCTGGCTTCCCGTTCTCTTTGTTTGTGGGGAAACTGGTAGGGAAGCTTACAAACTGTGATCTGTAAGGACTTTCATTTGTTTGCAAATTCTGCAAAGGGTAAACGGACTGAGCAAATGCACTTTCTAGATCATCTAAACTGGAGAAAGCACTGTTTACCATGGAGATTAAAGAGATGTGCTCAAATTTCAACTACATTTGATGGATGTGTCAGTGTTAGAAACATTACAAGAAATATTTATGTATGTGAGAGACTTTGCATTGTCTTGAAATACTGATATAAAAATAGTGACAAATATTTGATACAAAAATACTCTATGTGGCTCCTCTTCAGCTGTTAGTCAGCAATAGAAAGTTTACTAGACAGCAATAGAAGAAGACAACAAACAATTCCACCAGTCGTTCTTACCCCTTCTATGAGTATCTATAACTGGATATAATGGAAGAACTACTATTTATCCGTTGAAGGTCAATTTTGTTTTCTTCACCCTTCCCCAATCTTTCTACTTTTTGGGTCAACTACTTTCAGTTAATATGTTTATGGATATGGAATGTTTTTCACTGAATATATGTAACCCACCAAAAAGCATTTTTGGTTCAAGAACGGAAACAAATATCTTAAAATAAATAAATTATTTTAGCAAGTTCAGATGTATAACAGCTTTGAGTTGTTAATAAAGTTGAATCACAAACTTTTAATGCCAAAATAATTAAGGGAAAATCTTAAACTATTTCAGTTTATTATACTTATTTGTTTTAATTTAAAACAAGTATCTCAAGAGTATAATTTTTTTTAAAAATTAAAGAGAAAATTAAGTGCTGAAAAGCACTTTGCTACTTTTCAAATCAGTTACAGTATTACAAGTTTTAGTTGGGAGCTAATTTTCACAATCAAGTTGTTGCCTTTTGAAAAACAAAAAGCATAATAACTGAAGATAATTATTAAAATAATACAAGAATTGCAGCAATCCATACTGTAGATGTATTACTAATCAGAATCTAAAGCTGGATACCAAGATAGATTCTAAGACTTCTTCAGAAATAGATTAGAGAAATATAATAAAGAGTAATATGAGCCTAAAACACTAACAGAAGTGCTGGCACAAAAGCGATTGTGTAATCGTGACAGCTTACACAATCAATTTTGAATTTCAGCAGAAAATATTTTGTGTGGGATAAGCTAATTAAAAATGTATGGGGGGTGATAATATTCAACCTACTTAATTCAATAAGGACTGTATATCAGCATAAATCTCTGTGACATCTTTCAGTGCCAGTGTACTTACAATTCTTCTTTCAGGTTCATTGCTTCCTCTACATTATCATTTTGACAGCAAAGGCGTATTAAGGCTCCATAGCCCACAACATTCATGTCGAATTCATATTTGGCTTTTATTTCAAGAGCTTTCTGCATATTCTAGAAGGAACATTAAGCAAAAGATACGAAGTAGAAAAAGAAAATCAACACGACATTTTATATTCTACTAGGAAATTACATTTATTTATATATGCTTGCACACTGCACTGCTTCTTAGCAATTCATATGCTTTACATTTATGTGCAAATGAATTTTTTATAAATTAGTAAATAGTTTAAATATGTCCATTATAAACTTTTATCCTGTTGCAATATATGCTCTCACTGATTTCTGAAGTATGTATATCATTAATTATATCACATTGAACTTCATGGCAAAACATTTTCACATTTTATGTCTTCAGCTAATATAGCACAATCACTTAAATATATCAACGAGCAGAGAACATGTTAAATTGATTAATTAAAAAGAAGACAAAGCTGTTCATAATTCAATTTTCTGGCATGATATAAATTTAAAATTCTGATATATTAATATATTTTTAAAAATAAAATATAGTTTAATTCACTATGAACTCAGACATTGCATCAGTGCCACGTAAAACAAAATTCAGGGCCCATGTATAAGAACTCGGAGCAAGATGAAGTTCTATACAAAAATATGAATTAAAGTTGGATGCCTGCTAATGAAGACAAGAGCCCCTGCATCTCAGAAAGCTTTTCTTCAAGGAAAAAAATGGAATTTCAGTCCCCACATTAACCACCTTTTAATATTTGACTTGCAAATTATTACACATGTATCAGTTGCTTGACAATCTAGTTGTAAGAGACCAGAGCGGTGGCTTGAAAGGACACTTGGCATGTATGATAAACCTTTCACAGCTGTTACTATCATTCATTTTGCAGATTACCATTAACAGACTTCCACAATCTCAAAACATGTCATTCACAAGGTAACTAAAAATCAGCACTGAGGGTTTTTTTTCACTAATTTTTTTAATACTTTAGATTTGCAAGGAGCAAGCCTGAAATCCAGAAAATACTACTTTTCCTTAATCACCTACATGCATTTGCAGTTTGACAAGAAACAAACACATATAATTGTATTTGTTCATTTTGAGCTCTAATGACTTTTATAATCTCTCCTTAAGTCCCCCACTAACACTTACATGAAGTCTCCTGTGGCTAGGATTTGTATTTTACTTAGGTTACTCTGTAAAGTGTCATTTAAACTGATGGTGCTATACATAATTAGAAGTATTTAATTTACTTATCATACTCTGTTAATAATACAATAAACAAATATGCTGAAAATTACCTTTTCTGAACACAGAGCAACTATAAAGTTCTTTAGAATATCTTCAATGGGTTTGTTTTCAGCTTTAAGTTGTTGAAGTTTCTCCTCCAAATTTACTGAATTAATCAAGGACTAAGGTAAAAGGATAGAAAGATATTCAAATGATGTTTTACAATGAAACACATCCCAGCAACAATGTGACTTATTGATATACTTTTATATTTGCAGGGGTTATGTATAAGGTACAAAGGAAACCCTAATGTTACACTTTTGAAAAATATGTTTTTGTTATCTCAGTTATGGGCAATGACGTTATCAGTCATGTACTTCTCTAGGATTCTTACTGGTCTTAAATAGGCTTCTCTCACTGGGAGCAGGTCCCCCATTCTTCTTTAGACTAATTTAGACTACAAATTAGACTAATTTGTATATTCCGTCATCTTCTGCATCAGCATGGCATAAACATGGCCTGAAATTCTTAACTATAAATAGCTCTAACCTTAAGAGGAAACTAAGTCATAGCAATCAAGCATTTAAGGTTTCAAATCAATTTATGGAAGAGTCAGAAATACCAGGTAGAAAGTCCTCAACTAATGCATATTTTTACTATTGCTAGGATCAAAACTTTTTTTTGTACAATAAAATTTGGAAGCCATGCATTCTTGTTATGTAGCAAAATTATTTAATGCTAACCCATTTAAATAGGTGTGTACATACACTTAACAGCTGCTCATCAGAAGCCAATAAAGTTACACTGTAAGATATAATTAATGACTTGATACATATTTGAACATAAGCATCAATGTGTTTATGATAAATTAAAAAACTCAAGGAATGTGTGGTTTTGTTTTGCTGTTAAGATTGCTATCAACATTTAAGAGTTGCCCTGTCTTATTTGTCTCCTTAAAACTTTAGCATTCTGTCTAAAATATGCTTCCTCATTTCAGAAAAGGATTAAATAAAACTAATTTTATAAATCAGGCTTATTAATTTTTAAGGTAACTACACACTTGGAATGAATATGAATGTATATATGTATGTTTCATATAATTATACATAAAATAACATTTGCCATTACAGACCTTACTTAAATTGGGAACGTTGTATTCAATCAGCACTTTGCGAATACCTTTGTAGTAGGTAGGAAGAATCGTTATATTCTGTAGGAAGAGGTGGAGAAAATCATGTGAGTTTTAAAAGCACAACCAAACAAAAAAAATTCTGTTACACAAATTTCAGACATAATTTAAATCTCCAACACTTCCATGCCATTGAGAAGTGGTCTGGCTGTACTTAAAAGCTGCAATTTCAAATCTAATAGATACATGTCAGGAAGGACGGGCATTATGTAGCAAAAAAATGAAATAGTACCATCTTCTGCAGCTGATGGAAGTATTGTCTCAACTGCTCCTCCTTGTCCTGTACCTCTGAGTCAGTCATGTTGTCAATCAAGGAATAAAGAAAACGGCCAATATTTTCTGCGAGGTGGGGGTGGAGGGAAGACAAGAGAAAGCATTCCACTAAAATTACTGACACTGTCATGTTATCAAGATTAATTTATAAGAAATCATTTTGGTGTGAGATGTCACCCTGATGAGAGGCTCTGAAATGGCAACAATGATCACTGAGGCATAGAGATTATGTGGTTTGGGAGCACATATCTAACTGGTGAGTGAAAGGAATATTAATTATTTTCAAACCGAATGACAGCTTTTCAGAACAAAATCTTTCTTCAATCTATTTTTCCATGGCTGTGTGACAAAAGCAGCACTGCCCAAGGCCCCTCCCCCACTTTTCTGCCCACCACCCCAAAATAGTTGCTGTAAATATTTTGTCATTTATTCAAAAAGAAATAGAGCTTTTTAAAGCTTCATAGGCACAGCCCCATGTATTTCTTATTATTTCCAGGGTTTTTCTGAAGCTAGTGGATGAATGTAAACACAATAAAGAATATTAAATGATATTTAATCACTAGCTCCAATAATCTTGTGAGGATCTGCTTATTGGCCAATGAAATTTAAGTTTAACAAAAGATGCTGTATATGTTAATGGTATTAATTTTGACACTGAAGCATCAGGAAGAATAAATGAGGTTCCAATAAAGAAACTACATAGTGATGCATACTGTATTTTCTTATTATTGAAAATATTTTTGTCACAATGTAACTTTTGTTATTAAAACATTACAAAAAGCTATTAAATTAATAGCTTCTTAAAATATTTGTATTAATGCCCTTCTAAAAAGAATCTTACCTCCATCCATAAATGCTTGATTACATTATCCCGGTAATCTTTTCATTTTACTTACTATATAAGCATCTCAAGTACATTTTTCATTAAAAAGGAAAAACACTAATAAAATCTCATGGATTCCACAAAATACACTGTGATCATCTGGGTAAAGTTTTTACCCAACATGTTTTCAAATTTCACTTTCAAAAAGAAATAATCAATGTTTACGGTTGTAATCCCTCAAACCTATCATTACCCAGAAGAACAGATTTGTGGATAAGTTACAATCATAGAAATTGAAACTCTACCAGTTTCTTGTTCAGCCTTCTGTTCCTCCATATACAACAGTTCCGTTATCTGGTAAGACAGAATAATCGTACATTGCAGCCAAGAAAAGCAAGCAAGGGCAAATAGTAACTGAAATTGAATTCTACAAGTAACAAAGCAGCCCTCTACTAGCATTATTCTGAGCCACATCACAGAAATTTATTTTTTAAAAAATAAAAAGCTTTTAATATTTTTTTAAACATTGCACAACAAAAGATTCATGCATTTTACCATCACAAGTGATCATAAAGAAAAAAAAATCATGAAGCACTAAGACAGTATTGTTATAAAGGTTTAAAATTTGTGGTCTATGTAGTTTGCTATCATTATTTACAAATTAATTTTAACAGGAACTTGCACTGTGCATAACAGACTCTATTCCAGTTAAGTATTTAATTTAGGAATAGCATAGTGTACTTGATGTAACAGTTAAATAGAATTGGAGCAAGTGAAACAAAAGAACTATTCCTTAATACTTGATGGCGAATAGTAACCAAAGGATCTAGGTGGAGGCTATTTGGTCAGCTGTTTAACTTGAAAGTTTTTTTCTTAAACTTGATTACCCTTCCTACTATTAAGGGAACAAGATTTTCCACCCCCATTAAAATCCATTTTAATGAACATATTCTGGCAACTCTGACCAAAAAAAGAGATTTCAAGATATTTTATTTGCCTTTACTGACTACTTGCCTTATATACTGTTTATCTCCAGTGGTTAAAATATTGGAATTACTTTAGCTTTTCTGCATAAATCTAATAAATGAGAAAGCTTTCTTCTCACTGCTCATCTCTTTATACATAATTAACAAGGGCAATTGCACCAATAGACAGCTATGTTGGCTCCCCCTCCAAAAAAAAAACACCACACCACACAACAACCCTAATCTTGTTGTATACAGAGCCTTTTAAACCTTTCCAAGTAACAGTTGCCCCAGTCCTTTACTTTTTTAGGGGGAAACTACCAGTGTAAAAAGAATGGGAGGGCATTATGACTGGCCAAATGTCTATTTGTTACAAGGTGTCACACTTCTTACAATAGATAAAAAGAACAAAAGTAGGCACTATAAGCCAAACTAAGTCAGGGAAAGCATAGCTTCTACAATTCCTTCTAGTTCCTTCACCAACACTGGCCACAGAAAGCATAAGCATTTTCTTCTGTTTAGTGAAGTGTGTGTTTGTTTTTGTGGGGTATCATTTTCCCCTCATATTTATCTGTGTGTGTTTATAGAGGTGAACTGGAAAGAGGGAGAAGGGAGGAAACTTAGAATGGAACAGCTGCCAACATTTTAAGCAGCTGCCCAACTTCCTTTCCTACTTGGATGCACCGTGGATATTTTTTTCATAAAATATTTCTCTCCACAGCCCCAGTCCAGTTTCAGATGTGCAATCTCTTTTGCCAATTTATCCCATCATAACAAATGTGGTTCAAATTCTTTCAGGTTTTAATGGTAGACAAAACTAATGGGCAGAGACCTGAGTTCCTTTGCACATTTCGTCCCCAATATTTCAGTGGTTTGGAAACCATTGATTTGGAAGAAAAATAAAAAAAAAAGGGGGAGAGCATTAGAAGTATCAATTAGAATTATTTTACTGCAGAGAAACCACAAAGTTTGAAAAATGCCTTTATCGAGGAGGCTGCTTAATAACATCAAGCAATTTTATTCAAGTAAAAACTTCAATGAATTTAGGTAATACTAAAAAGACAATATGTAATTTGAATCTACAGTAAAAGAAATATATTTTATAATGAATATTTTTATTATCCTAAATTTGTTACTAAAATATCAAAACAATTATGTCAGCTAAGATGAAGCTACAGCAAGGATAACCATTTGAAAAAACAAAATATGTCCATTTTTGGAAAAGAGAAGGTATAACTCATTAAATCCATGTTTTTAAAAAATCTGGTTTATTCTCATTTATCATTTTTTAAATTTTGTTTCAAAGTCTTATACAAAAGAAAATAAATCCACACCATTACCATCCATGCAGTGACATTTACCATGATGGTGAATGGAATGGTACTTGCAACTGGTCCTTAAACTTCCAGGCTTAGCAGTATCCTAATGGTAATTATTGCTGCTTGCCAGCTTCCTACTATCAAAGTCAATGGGGAAGCCGGCAGGAGGTCACAATTGGCATCCATGTGACATCATGTTTAATGAAGAAGCACATTTTGCTTAACGATGACAACTGGGAGTACCAGAATTTCCATCACTAAGCAGTAAGATTACATGGCAAGCTTTATGATTGTGTTGCTTAGTATAAAAATTCCAGCCCTAATTGCTGACAATTAACCAAGAACTACCTGTATTGAAAAGGCCTTTCAAAAATAGCTTTAACATTTTTATTTCCTAATTATTAAAAATGAAGCTGCAGAATGTTGATTTTTAAAAAAACGTCAGCTATGTTTACAGCTACATTTATTTGAAGAGAAGCTGCTAGCACACTTGCTAGTAGTTGCTTTAACAATGGTTTTGGTCTTTGGATAAATATTAACGGTATAGGCATTTTTACATTTATAAGGTTTTGTTTTGTAAATCCTTGATAAAGAAATTTTCCAAAACTTGTTGGGTTTTTATACCATCAAATATTTCCAACTGGTACTTGGGATATCTCTTATAAAGACAAAACTTGCTGCCCCTAAAAGAAAAATGTATCCCCCTACCATGAACAATAAAATTAGTGCTTACTTAATAAATGCAATAATAAATGCCATTTCTACCCTAATATGAATTCACAGTCACAACGTGAGCAATAGATTATAAAACAAAGTCAAGCATTTGAAAGACCAAATATAGACAAGGAAAAAGTATTAATTACATGCTTAATTTTCCCCACTGAGATCAAAAGGAGTTAAAAATATTTAACTTTAGATAAGTCATGACAAATTAAAATGCTTCACGTAGGTGTAGTAAAATATTAGACTTACATCTGAAATAGGAGATATTTCTATTTATTGTACTGTTCCAGTACTGTGCACCCAAAATATCTCCCCATTGCAGTAAAGCTGACTTTACTTACCTTGTTCCAAAGATCAACATCAGTACACCTGCAGAGGGCAGCAGAAGATAATAAATTGGAAATTAAAAAAACTATTATTTCTTTTGAATGCTCAATACAACTGAACAGTCACATCATGAGTTCAGAAGATTTGCTTAAGTGAACAAAGTTAAGAAATAATTGACATATATATACTGCTCAAAAAATAAAGGGAACACAAGCAGAAGACATCCGAGATCTGAATGAATGAAATAGCCTTATTAAA
>JANHZT010005533.1:120083-130452 GCA_032468215.1 Stegonotus admiraltiensis
TTAGCTCTCACTCAGTTGTTGTCAGAACTGAAGGAATAACCCAGCCATGGATGGTGGTAGCAGCGCTCTGGAAAATAGAGTAAGTCTTTATACATGCTGAGCTAGCACAGCTCCTATTGAGCTTTTCGTAAATAATCTTTCTTTTCTTTCTGTGTTGTTATACCATTTCTTTCTGTCAGCCCCATGACTCTCTATTGTTTTTGTATATGTGAAAGGAAATAGTTTAGACATGCATAATCAATGATTCCTTTTAAAAAGGGATACTTTTATGGACAATTTTAATTAGGAACATTTTGTTCTTATCCAAGGTCTATCCAAATAGACCTACCTCTATTTGCAGCATTGCCTTTATATTTGCTTATATATGCAAAGAGTATTAGTTGCATAAACTTCATGGATGAAAAAGATATACAGAATTAGTTTTAGGTGGCTATGGTAATCCTAAATTGACATAATATGGAGTTGGGCTTTATAAAGGATTATTGTATTTATTTTTATGTGTGTATTCATACAATATTCCCTGTATAATCTTCATTTTTTTTAATACACTCTCAAATTCAGGATTATCTTCGTTTCTGGATTAATATGATACATATAGTGAGGTATGGAAGAACTGTATTTAAAAAGGTCAGAAGCAAATTATTTTCTAACAGTGCCGTAAGACGAGATATAAGTTGTAGCTTTACAAAGGGAATTACCTCTTCAATTTGGTTTATGTTGCCTTTCTCAGCATATGCATTCAAGAGTGCCAAATAAGTCTCTGAACCAGGTTCAATTTTAGTGTCTCTCATGACAGAAAGGATGTTGACTGCATTGTCCATATCCCTGAAATATTATGGAGAAAAATACCACACATAATTACATGTATTTCATGACTGACATTTGTCCTTAGCCCATGAATGAAACCAGAAGTCCAGAATCTAACTTTTATTTACATTTAATTAAATAGCTATATAAAAGGAAATGAACACAAAATTAAATAGCTGTGGAATGTATTAGAAGAAAAACATCAAGTTTTAAAATTCTACTTTTTTCGTATAAAGTGCTCAGGAACTGTTAAAAGATGAGAGCACTCTACTAAAAAAAAGATTGACAGTCACAGCAAAAAAAGTATACGGGATGTGGATATTTTCAGCAATTTGAGATTTGGACGGATCCAGTAATAAATATTCAAGATCTCTCTGAAAAAAGACTACTGTATCATAAAAATCCTTTCCAACAGCCCACTCTATTGACAGCACGAGGAGAAAAAAGCTCTTACTATATGTCAATTATCTCCTCACACGGCTTGTCTGTGGTTTGGAGTTTTTAAATCTTATCCATTCATATTAAATCTTATCTAACCATATTATTTGTTTAATGACATGCATGACATTGAACCTTTATGTATATTGAAGTAGTAGATTGTTGTTTCAAAATTAGCATTAGGGTAGAAAAAGGATCAAAACTCCCCTTCTCAAATTTGCCTGCAACAGCTATTTTAAATTCCAGACCAATTTAAAAAGATGCATTTAATGTAATTTCACATGTGTGTAGGTTCTTAGGATGTCTCTTGGAACATAGATCAAGCAAGCTCACACATCCTAGAAGACACTCATACAAAAAGATATGGCTTCATATTTATGTGCAGAGCTGCTTTAATTCAGGAAATCCTCATTCATATCAGAATGAGCAGAGATCTCTGAATAAGGTAAGGAAGTTCATTATGAAATAGATTCTATTGTAACTATTTTATTTATTATTTATTAATTCAATTTATATGCCGCCCCTCTCCGAAGACTCAGGGCGGAATATAAACTATTCAAACTATTTAAAAATATAATTGCCTAATTAAGATTAAGCTTAGACAATGATTTAAGGAGAATAAGAAACATAAATTACCCCGTTTTTGCATGGCCAGTGACAAGGGCGCTGAAAATCAACTCTGTTATCGGGAGATCTTTGCTTTTCATAATATTAAGAATTTTGCTGCAAATAAAAACAAAATCAGATGAATTTTCCCTTGAAAAATAGGAAAAATGTATGTAGAGAGATAGACAGACACAGGCAGAGGAATGACATCGACATTTGCTTTAGTTAAAAGAACTATGGAACAATATTCTAAAATTTGATTAGCAAAAAGGAACACGTCAATCTACCATTCTGCCTAAGAATCACCATTTTAGCTTCCAAGAGATATTTTAATTGAAATAGGCAAAATTAGGGATTCTTTTAGGGACACTGTTCAATTTCTGGCTTCCTACTCATATATTAGAATATGGCCTAGTCAGGAAAATAGCAATAGTATTTAGACTTATATACCGATTCACAGAGCTTCACAGCCCTCTCTAAGTGGTTTACGTGAAAGAGTTCTTTGAAATTTCCCCAAGATTTGGAGTAAGTTATACTGAATGCAACTGGAGATACTTCAACATAAACACATGTAAGATTGTCCCACAAGATTTATCTCAAGCTATTTGTTTATGTTGTTACCTGGAACCATCAATATCTCCCTTGTTGCAATAGGCAGCAATCAGTCGCTGATATGTGACCTGTAAAACAGAATTAAATATGAGAATTGCTATTTATCAAATGGTACCGTAAATTTATGAAAATACCTTTATGAAATACCTACTCGATTGGGCTGGACATTTGCCTCTTCCATTTTTGTTAGGAATTCATCTGGAGAAAAATCATGTTCATTCTGGAGATAAACTTTTAGCAAAGCATTATAATGGCTTACGTCGAATACAACACCTAAATAAAAAAATGTAAAAATAAAATAAAATTCAGTACAATAAAAAGTTCATACAATTATTTGACACAACAGTAATATACAGAATATGAACTAAAAATCAAGACACATTAGATTTTGGCAGTCCTTGTTGCTCACCCAAGCTTCAGCTTAAAATTGGTCATTTTTGATACTATTTTCCTATGCAATGATAACCCCTAAAAGAAGAGTAGAGATAGAAGATGCCTTGCCACTATTGCACCAAAATATATACAGCTCTTGATACTATTTATCATGAATGATGGGAACTAACTCTGGTTGGTAGCAGATTCCAGCTAAAATTTCTCCATTAAGTTGGGGAAGGGCGAGTTACATACTTTAGAACATGGAGTGCTGTACAATAGTTCCTGACATTTGATTTCTTTCAATTCTCACTTTTTAAGTTTGGAGTAACAACGATTTATGGTTAGCACCGAAGTAACATAGGGAATTTAAGTCATTTAGGCAGGGGGTAAGGGGAAGAAAAAAGATGAATAAGTACATATTTTCCTTCTGTAGCACCAAGTCACGGTTTGGAGCTAAGTCTAAAGTATCCAAATTGATGCTGAACACCATAAGCTGTTACCCAAAACCTTTAAGAAATACTACCAGGTAATGAAACCCAGGTGGAAAACTGCACAGAATTCCATCTAATAACCTGACAAGCAAAACACAAGATCAATAAACTTAGTCTCAAAAGCAGTAAACATAAAGCTAAATTAACTGAAGACAAAATAAAAATAGTTTGCTTTTACTATCAATCCCCTAGATGTCAGCATAGCTCTCCAAATATGGAAACTGACCTGAAAAATGTCATAGCAACCGGTATTAAAGAATGGTAATAGATAAAATATTACCAAACCATTTTTTAAATAAAAAACATACATGCTAATCTATATGGTTTATTTTACTTAAATTACATACCAGCACCTTTCAGCTTTGTCCACATGGTATGAGCAAGTGCTGTTCTTTCAAGCGGAGGTAGCTCAGGCAACAGTGAGCCACAGCTTCTTAACAGCAGCAAGGCCTGGTTACCATTTGGAAATCCTAAATTAGAACAAAATAATTTGGAAATGCAACAACTTTTAACTTTCCATAAATAAGAAGCTTTGAACAGTTTAAACATTCTAGTCTTCTTTGTATCAACAAATAATGAAAAACAAATCAAACTTTACAGAATAAGGAAAATATACAGATACAATCTTAAAGACAGGAAGCATAAGTATACCCATGCATATATCTTATTTGACTAGAGATACAATGAATTAAAGGTATAAATGAACAGGTGGTCCTTGGCACGCAACTATAATGGAGTCCGCCCATTACAATATGCTGTGACGGTTGTAAAATAGGTCAGTCACATGACCAATCTGATTTTATGACGGTTTCTGCATTTGTTAAGCAAACCAATGGAGGCCCAATCGTCGGAATTTCAAATCAAGGACCTAGGCCCTCTTTTATGGGTCGATTATAACCTTGAACAGTCACTAACTGTCCAGTCATAACTTGAAAACTACTTATTTGTTTTCTACACTGTTATGTATATTGCATTATGCATCTAGCTATTATTAAAGGCCTTCTTTTAGACTTCTTCAAATTTTCTGGAATCCTGCTGGCCCATTTGGAATCATGAGCAGCTTTTGTGGAGGCCATCACAAAATGGAGCAAGTCAATTTACAAAATGGCTCCATGAAGGAAAAGAAAACACAACAAAGAATATTAGAAAAAGCAGGGAATACAAATTACAATTTTGGAGAAAAAAGAGATCTATTACAAAGTAAAAATATACAAGACCAGAGGAAAGCCCATTTTGCCAAATCCTAAGGGGAAATGACATCTACAAACTACTCAATGTGTGAAGATTTTAAATAAGATTTTAAACATGTAAATGTTTAAACACCTAAATATGAACACTATACAGTGGACTCTGAAATTCAAAGTAATTTATAGTTATTAAAAATACCACTGTATGGACTTGCAGGTTGAATGGGGGAAAGGGGAAACTGAATTTCCTATTGAAGATATCTATATATCTAAAATAATAATGGTTTTCCCTGGTTTGATATTTTAGCCTCTTAGCAGAGGAGATATGCAGAAGGGGCTTCTAACTTCTATAAAATCACACTTGTAACATTTTTACACATCATATCTACTGCTCACATATACAGAGTGAAAATTCTGATTGTAGGCCCTCTAAAACAAGACTCCAGAGAAATGAAAATATAAACAATATCAATAATTAATATATTAACGTAACATTTATATTGGAGATATTCAATAAGAATTAAGAAGACAACTCTTTACCTGTTTTGCAGGCATCATGAAATATGTCTTCTAACAGGGATTTAGTAATGCACCCATGTCTTCTGATAGAAGTGTCCATTTTGTTAAAGGCCCAATCAAAAAATTGTATCTGCTTTTGTTGAATAGGTAACTGCTCTTGAACATCTCTGTTTTCTTGGACTGCAATTGTAAGGAGCCTTGTGGGGTACATTAGGAATCTGCAAATCAAAACAAAGTCCATGATATACCACAGTATTTTCCTGTTAAGCAAAAATTATTCCAAGCTACTAATTTTGTATCTAAAATGTTAACAGAGCAAAAGAACCTAAAGTTAACACCAGTGCTAGTTATCAAATCAATGGGCATTATCAGTATAACAATATTTCTACATTATGCAAAGATTAAGGCAGTTTCACAAATTAATGTAATCAAGAGTGTCATGCCAGCAGACGATACTATATCCTTCCACCTTTCATCCCTAACAAGAATTTAAAACCAACAAATCTTTGCAATAAATTCCATTTTTTCTTAACCAAAAGTGATAGCCTCACTAGATTCACATAACATAGTTCACTTGGACTTAGGAAGGCTTAGACTGGTAGAGAATGTGGTCCTGTACGTATCTGGATTCATATCCACACACTGCTCCAATGATTAGAACCAACCACTCAGGATGGAGGAGAACCACTGCCGCACAATACCCTCCATTCCCAAGTTTTACAGCTATTCTAGAAGGATATCATGATCAAGAAAGTATCAAAGATAACTGAGATTCCACAAGACTAAGAAAGTCAATCTCCCACTATCCCAAACACAAGAGTGACCAATGCCATTTTTCCCTATATTCATGACTGAATTTGAACTGAAAGGAACCAGATAAGCTCTCTGAAGTTTTAACCCAACTACTTTCTCAACAATCTTCCTAAAAAAGGAAAGTAAGAGATAGTCCAAGAGTTATCCACAACAACTTGAGGAATGGCTTCTTTGCAGGGAAGGGGGGGGGGAGAGGAGTAATATTATACCACTGCCTCTTTCAAGTCAAATGATATCATCTTACATGGGTGCATTTGCTACCCCTTGAACCCAACTTGTCACCATGCAAGAGGATTCAGTCCATAGGTGATGAAGGTAATATGTATGTATGTATGTATGTATGTATGTATGTATGTATGTATGATATATATGTATGTGTGTGTGTGTGTGTGTGTGTATTACTTACTTACTTACTTACTTATTTATTTATTTATTTATTTGATTTATATGTTGCCCTTCTCCCATAGGACTAGGGGCGGCTCACAGAAATATTACAGAAAACTGTTCTTTATTCTAAGACCCAGGTCCCACAATGAGACTGTGGTAGAAGATGTGGAAAATTAAATGTAGTACCCTCAATGAATAACTGTGAAAACAAATATTTAGAGCCAGGTAAATATTCAAAATAGGGGACAATCAGTAAAATGTAATATGGGGTGCCTTTGAGTCAGTGTTGACTCCTGGTGACTGTCTAGATTAGTCCGTTTCCTTGGCAAAGATTTTCAGAGGTAGTTTGCCATTGCCTGTTTCCTAGGGCTGAAGGTGTGCAACTAGCTCAAGGTCACTCAGTGCTGTTTGGGACTAGATGGGACTAGAACACACAATCTCCTCAACTCTAGCTTGATGCCTTAACCCCTGGACCAATTGGCTATCTAAAGCTGTAATTAATTTCTGAAACCACCACCATGAAAATAAAATAAATCAATGGTTTACCTTTTTTTCAAAACAATTGCTTAAGATCGTAAGAACAGTTATGAGATGATAAAATGTGTGCAAAAAAGTTTAAAAGAAGTTTAATTTAGGATGTTAAACACCACAAATTAGAGAGAAAGATCTCTTCTCAATTCAAGGATATTAAGGCTGGGTTCACATAGCACATTAAGCTGTAACAAGCTGGTTTACTTTTGGCTTTGTGTACTTTGTCCAGCCTGTTTATGGCTTAGTGTGTGTACAAATTGGAATAAATTACAATTTATTAAAATTATGCATAAATATGGATTTTTCTTTGAGCAAGACCTATGTAAATGCAGGCTACATAAAAATAGGAGAATTTTGAATTGTAGGCAGAAATCGGAAATTATTCATAATGAATGTCAATAAATTATTCATATCAAACAATGGTAACACTTGTGCAAAACAAAAATATATCTGTACAGAAATAACTTAGACATTTACAAAAAAATGTTGTCTATGATCATATTAAAAATGTTTGTTGTACTTTGTTATGTTTTTAATGCATAATTGAAGATTCAAGCGATCCTAGATTTGCAATTATGAAAATGACTACCTAAAATGATTTGACTATAGTTCTCCTTTAAACACTATAGCTTTGTAATCATGCTTTGGGAAAAAGGAAGCCTCCATATAGATAGTCCTTGACTTATGACCATTCGTTTAACAAAGGTTCAAAATTATGATGGCCATGGAAAAAGTGACTCCCATAAAAAGTGACTCCCATAATCACTTGATTGTAATTTGGATGTTTGGCAACTGTTTTACATTTATAACTGGATGCAATGCCCTGCAGTTACATGATCACAATTTAACCATCAACCATTTTTGCTGATTTCTGGCAAAAAAAATATAATTGGGGAAGCTGGATTTACTTAACAATTGTGTGATATACTTAACGGCTACAGTAAAAATTGTCAAAAAATCAGGTCCAACTCAACTTAGATCTGCAACAACTTACAATGGAAATTCCAGTTCCAATTGTGATTGTAGGTTGAGGATTACCTGTTTTTGGGAAATATAAAAATACATGCCTCAACTCTTGTGGTGGAACTACTGGCTGTGTGGGGGGTGGAGGGTAGGTGGGCTTAGAGGGAGTAAAAGAGACATTCCAGCTTAAGAGTCTGTTTAGGGGAGGAATCATCTGAGTTCAAACTGTTAGTTCTATATCTGCTATTTCCCAAGGCAAGGCAGATAGTCATGTAATACAGATGATCAGCATGGGTCTATCCACAAGTGGTTCTGATATGTGCACCTGACAATACTGTATGTTCAACTAATTTGAAATTTATGGAATAAAATCATAAAACGTATGAGTTGGGAAAAAAACCTAATAGTTAATGATATATCTTGGGATCAAGAGACAATCAGGAGGCCTGAAGGGAGCACTACTTGCTTTCTGGAAAGTAGTTTACAATTTTTCTTCTGCTGGAATGGAGAGAAGGTAAGGAAAGGATTTGTAAAATTCAGATCAAGCAGCTCAATCACTGAAAGAAGCCCTGACAGACCTCCAAGAGTTGGAGTTACCTTTTCATCCAGTGATACACTTGAAATGCCCACCTCCTTCTCTGGCCCTCAGCAGAAGCCATTTTTCCTCCTGTTTTACCTACTTCTTTGACAGAGACACAGAGCTCTTCTACATACAATTTAAAAGATATAACCAAAGATATAACCAAAAGTCAAAGAACAGTCAACAACCCAGAGCATACTGAACCAACAATCAATACCAAATAAACAGTATTAGAAAACCAATCAGAAAAGCAATATCACAATCGATGAATTACCAAGGAAGACAGACCGTACCCCAACCAAAAAGCAAACTATTAACAGAAAAAAACAGCAAACTTCATTCTCCTGTAAATTGTCTCCTCACCTATGAAACATCTGCAAGAAAAAAACCACCAATCACTTCAGAGAATATCAAGAGCCTCCCGCCGGTTTTACTACTGGTTCGCCGGGGGCAACCCACCACTGATCATAGTCAATAATTACATAATTCAGTTTTCTACCACTGAATTAGAGACACAGGACTGTATGGTTAAATACCCCCACAAAACATGCCATCTTGATGATAGAAAAATACTACCAGTGTAACACTCAAAGCTTCAGTGAGTAAACAATGACTTAAAACTTTTGAAATATTTTAATATTTTTAAATATATTGTGTACAGTCCCAATTACCATCAGTAAGCTTACAACCACAATTAAGCCCAAAATTTATGTGGTTAAGTGAGACATTTGTTAAGTGATTTGCCCCATTTTACAACATTTCTTGCCACAGTTGTTAAGCGAATCACTGCAATTGATAAATTAGTAAGATGGTTGTTAAGTGAATCTGGCTTCCCCTTTGACTTTGTCAGGAGGTTGCAGAAGGTGATCACATGACCCCAGGACACGGCAATGGTCAAAAGTATGAACCAGTTGCCAAGCATCTGAATTTTGATCATGTGACCATGGGGACGCTGCAAAGGTTGTAACTATGAAAAATGGTCATAAGTCACTTTTTCAGTGATGTAACTTTGAACGGTCGATAAATCCACTGTTGTAAGTCAAGGACTACCTGTATTGTTCTGGTCTCTGTAACTCAGAAAGGATATTGTAAAGTTAGCTCTAGGAAATGGCAAGCAGAACAATGTGCTGAGCAGAGCAATCCTGTAATGACGCCAATATTTAAAAAAATAATTTTAGGGAGAAAAAGTAAAGAACAAAATGTCAGTTATAAATTTAAGCAAAATATGGAAAGCACATCCAAAACTCTCCTGCCAGATTTCCTCAACCACACTAAACTAAAATGCAACTAGCTGTGTCCATCTAACTCAGTGGTTCTCAACCTTCCTAATGCTGCGACCCTTTAATACAGTTCCTCATGTTGTGGTGTGCCCACAGATGTTGGGCAGCATCTGAATTTCGATCACATGATCATGGGTATGCTGCAAAGGTGGTAACTGAAAAGTCACATTTTTTCAGCGCTGTTGTAACTTTGAACGGTCACTAAATGAACTGTTATAAGTCGAGGACTACCTGTACTTGGCTGTTGTTCTTTTCCCTTTAACCAACCTCTGCCTAACCTGGTAGTCGTTGCTACAGATTCAGTCAGTGATTTTCTACCGTTAACTATGTGTTCTGGAAAAAAAAATTGGCTTGAACATTCCACTGTTGAAGCATAGCCAGCATCCTTGGATTCTAATACTATGGAAAGGAAGATGTATTTGCATAACCTACTCCATGTTTAAGTGAATCACGGTTTACTGAATTTATCCAACTACCTCTTTATGCAACACTCTGAATTAGTGTTTTTCCACCTCAGCAGCAATTTGGATTAAACTCAACACGGCTAAAGTAGTTGTGGGTGAGATATACTGCTCCAAACTATAAATCAACTATTTAGTTAGATCAGTGGTTCTCAACCTGTGGGTCGGGACCCCTTTGGGGGTCGAATTACCCTTTCACAGGGGTCGCCTAAGACCATCGGAAAACACATTTTCAATGGTCTTAGGAATAATTTTATTGTTGGGCACATCTGAATTTCAACCGTTCAAAGTTACAACAGCGCTGAAAAAATGTGACTTT
>JANHZT010005533.1:195178-220969 GCA_032468215.1 Stegonotus admiraltiensis
ATATTGCAAAATCTCCATTCCCACCCCACTCTGGGACCAGCCAGAGGTGGTATTTGCCAGTTCTCTGAACTACTCAACATTAGGGTACCATTAAGCTTTATTACTACTAGTCAACATTTACCATAGAATGCAGACTGCAGGACTTTGGAGATGGGGCACTGTTTGCTTGAAATAACAAAACTCTGTAGAAACTTCCACTGAAAGTACATTTAGGTGTGAATGTCCATCTATAAGCAATTTAAACTAATGATGATGCAGATATATGAGGGTGCAGCAAGCAGAACTGTTCAGTGAGTAGAACCTCATAGTCAAACAACCACAAACGACCTCCCATCAGCCAGTATGCTCCCACAGAGAGGGTCTCCTCAGGGTGCCGTCGGTCAGACAGTGTCAACTGGTGACCCCCAGGGGGAGAGCCTTCTCTGTGGGGGGCCCTGACCTCTGGAACGAACTACCCCTGGAGATTCGTAGGATCCCGGACATATGCACCTTCCGCCGGGCCCTCAAAACTCTTCTTTTCCAACAAGCTGGGCTGGCATGACTGTTATTTAGTTGTAATCTGGATTTTAAAATTGGTTTTAACTGTCATGGGCCAAACTGTTTAATTAGTTTTAAATTGTTTTTAAATTTTCTATTTAATGTGTTTTAACTTGGCTGTACACTGCCTTGAGTCCTTCGGGAAATGGGCAGTATATAAATACAAATAATAAATAATAAATAAATAGTAGAGATTAAACATCCTGCTAAATTGTGCTCAAGTGTCACAGTCTAGGTGGAATTTATAGGCCAGAAGAAACTTGATACTGTGGTACAGAATTGCCATTAACTAATGCTAGAAAAGCCATCCTTGAGATTGCCTATATTTCCAGGTCTCAGTAGCTGCCCAATAATGAAATTATTAAAAATTTGGAATACGGTACATATTTGTATTGAATACGTCTAAGTCCATTAGAACCCTATCCAATAAAATGGATTTCAATGTGGAGAAAAGCAAAGTTTTACATTTAAGCAGGAAAAATCAAAGGTGTAAGTATAGATTAGGCGAGACCTGGCTCAAAAACAGTAACTGTGAGAGGGATCTTGGAGTCCTAGTGATCACTTGAACATAAGCTAGCAATGTACAGCCGCTACCAAAAAAGCTAATACAATCCTGGATTGTATAAACAGAGGCATAGAATCTAGATCACATTAAGTACCGTACTAGTCCCACTTTATAAAACCCTAGTAAGAACCCACCTGGAATACTGCAACCAATTTTGGTCACTATACTACAAAAAAGATGTTGAGACTTTGGAAAAAGTTCCAAGAAGAGCATCTAAGATAATCAAAGGCCTGGAGACTAAAACATACAAAAAAGGGCTGCAGGATTTGGGTTTGGCTAGTCTAAAGAAAAGAAGAATTAGGGGCGACATGATAGCAGTATTCCAGTACTTGAGGGGCTGCCACAAAGAAGGAGGGGTCATAATATCCAAAGGGAGGGCAGGACAAGAAAGAATGGTTGGAAACTGATCAGAGAGAGAAGCAACCTGGAATTAAGAAGAAACTTCCTAACAGTGAGGACAATCAACCAGTGGAACAGCGTGCCTTCAGGAATCCTGGGCGCTCCACACTGGAGGTTTTTAATAAGAGACTAGACAGTCACTTATCTGAAATATACTGTAGATTCTCCTGCTTGAGAAGGAGGCTGGACTAGAAGACCCTCGAGGTCCCTTCCAGCTCATTCATTGTATTCTAGTACCTCATGTAGCCCTTGGATTGTCCCTTTGAATTGTGTAATTTTTTTTTTCAACGAAACATGATGTGTTTTGAGCAATGCATAAAAAAAAAACTTTTCAAAGATTCCCCAGAGCGGCTTAATTTCTTGATTTCTTTCTCCCACTTTTAATCTTAAATAACCTCCCCCATCCTCCCTCCAGTAGATTGTGCCTGTGTATCTGTCAACTGAGGCTAAAATTTCACGCATTTGGAAAAGTGGCTTAATTCAATCCACAGATGCTTGCTTCATATTAAGGCTCCTAGGCACGTTTCCTGGAGTCTACTTCCCATTTGATTCAACGGGGTTTTCTTTTCTTTTCTTTTTTTAATTAAGCATACTCCATTGGAAAGCCCGGACATAAATATCTACCACCTTCAGGCCATTTTGTCATCCAAAGGTAAACGAAGGCCTTCGGTGTTTTCCTATTGGTTGGCAATGATGTAATGCAGCAGAACATACGGGTATTTCTCTTCCCCCCCCCCGCCCCGTTCCTGGTAAGTACTTGAGAGAAGGCCGCTCCAGTGTTTAGCCAATCAAAAACAAGAGTCCATTATGGCCTTGGGGAGTGAAGTAGGGAGGGCAACCAGTTCGATTGCTTTTCAAACACCGCCTCGTTCTCATTCCCCTCCACCCCGCCTCATATGTAGCCCTACCCAATCAGAGTACAATATTGACACTAGCCTCTTCGGCTATTTGAGAAGCTCTTTTAAAGGACACGGAAGCTAGGTAAGATGGACATCTTTCTTAGCCAATTGAATGATGGTAAAATATAAAGGCGGGCTAGGGGGAAATCAGTGTATGTTTTGTAAGAGAAAGAAGTAGTAGGGAATGGGGCGGGCTGAATAAGTCAATTGGCACTCGTGTGGCACCAATGAAGCTTCATACTACATAACCATATAACTTCATAACATAACCATAAGCTTTCTAGAAGCACATAGATGAGGGCGGGAACCTGACCTCTATCGACCAATTGATGCGAAGCTGAGAAAGAGACTCGTAGCCAACGGGCGTTGTTTTATAAATGGCAAATAAATTAACCAATCGGTATTTAGAATGTGAGGTTTGACAGGTGAGAGATCCAATGGAAATGTGGGCGAGGACCAGAGCGTTTGAGTGACCGTCATTGCGACCAGTAAAGGTAAATCTTTTTCTTTTTTAAAAAAAATACCGGTTCGACACTCACTCTCTAGCTCTCTCTCGCTCTCTCTCTCCGAGGCTCTGGTAAGGGAGGGGGCTCTTGTCCCCTCCTCCCACCCGGTGCATTCTGACGTTGCGCGGCAGGGAAGGAGGGAGGGCCTAGTAGCGGCCGCTGGGATACAGGCTTCCAACATGTCTGCGCTGCTGGCTGCGCTTGGATTGCGAGGGCAGAGGCCGACGAAAGGAGAGGCCGCTGCGTGAGGAGGAGAAACTAGAAGAAGGCGGAGGCGGCGGCTCGAGCTGTAGCCTGTCCCGACCCGAAGCCTAAGTGGGGGAGACGGAGGCTCCTTCCGCGGGCGGGCGTGGAGTTTTTAGGCAAGCTAAGAGGCTGCGGCGCCAGGTACAGGCCCGGGCCGGCTCTTTCGGAGGGAAGGATTGCGGGGCGGGGAGTGGGCGAAGGCTGACGGGGAGAACGAGGCCTTGTCAGGCGTGAGACGTTGAGCGCAGCAAAAAAACAAACAAACAAAAAAACCCGACGCAGAGTGGAAGGAAGAGGGAGGACGGCCTCGGCCTCCGCTGGCGTTGCGGGCAGCAGCAACCGCGGGGGGAGAAAGCGCCATGGCTGAATTTGTATCTGCGCTGTAAGGCCGGTGGTGAGAGATGGAAGTGGTCTTCGGTCGGAAGAGCAGGATGGAGACGGGCGGGCTCGGATCATAGGCCCCTCGTGGCCGATTGCGGCTGCTCCGCTGGGGCCTCCGGGTGGGAAGGTGCAGTTTGGGATGGAAGGCAGCTTTTGATGGGATGTGGGCTGGATGAGCGAGATCTCGCGGTTCCCTGCCTTTGGATGGGAAGGAGAGGCCTGGGCGGACGAAGGACCTTTTTCTCCAATACATATTAAGGCTCCGTTATTTGGATGTCGACCACAGGGTGGAATTTTATAGTTATACCATTAAAAAAATAATTTAAAAAAGCCCGGTAGGGTCTTGCCTCCCCGATTTGCTGATTTGGAGAAATAACGCGAATTTCTGAAATGTAGATTCTCTGCAGGGGCGGTTCTGGGATTAATGCAGGTTGGGAACTAACGTTGCCAAAAGGGGACAACTCTCTCGTGCTGGCCCTGAAGGACATAGCCCCTCATTCCTCGTAATTTTGGTGATGGACGCAGTAGTGAAATCTATATCTTTTGGCGGTTGACTGGAATTCAGATCTGAGGGCTGCTTGCTTGCTGACTAATTTACTTTTATTGATATGCGTTTTAAACTTTACCTCAATAGAAAGCATGTATAATGTAAGCTGTTTTAAAAAAATTATTTGTAAATCTCTATTCCAATCCCATAAGTGATTTTCTGTAGTTTTGTATTGCTGTCGGTGCCTTCGTTTTAAGGGAGTACAAGTGGAAGACAAATTTCTAATTTTGCATAATGATTGGAAAAACTTAAGATGGTGACTATAAAGTTGAAGAATAGATTGAAATTACGGTAACTTGCATTTGCTTTGGAAAAACATCTTCATATTTCATGAGAAACTACTAATATAAAGATGGAGTTGTAAATTTGAACTTATTTGTACCTGGTATTTGATTGTTCAGGTGATGTGTAATTATTTAATCAAAGGATTTAGCATTGTTAAAGGGAGATGCTATTTGTAAACAGAATTATTAGATCAATAATAATTTGAGAATTTTTATTCAGGTCATGTATGGAATAATGAAATTTATGAGGTATGATTTTGAGCAGAAGAAGACAGTGATATACAGAAAACTTAGGTATTTGTAAATATGACTATCTTACATAGACATGTGCCACTTAGAGATGCTGTTATCCACATACAAATATTAAACTAGTGAAGTTAATCTGAGTACAGTATACCTTGTTTAATGTGGATTTACCACAAGACTGGGCTAGGTGCATGCAACTTGTGAAAAAATGTGGGATTAAAAGTATTTAAGAATTTACAGAAATTAATCATTGAAAACTTGACATTCTATTACTGGTAGTTTCTTACAGCAGATAACCTAGCTGTATTTAAAAAGCATCATCATTATAGTGGAAACCAATTCTTTTCTATATAGAACCTACCTTTATATAGTGGTAGTGTTTTGGGTTTTTTGCTGAAGATCCAAGTTGAATACATAATAGGATGACTTTTTTTCTCTTAACATAATTTCTTATTTTATTAAATTTTTATACTTATTTTATATAATTTTTTAAAATTTAATAAAAATAAAATAAATAAACATAATTTCTTGAAGTTAAGTCCTTAAAAGTTAAGATTGGAATCTCTTGCCATCCATAATATAAACATTATTGTGATTTGTCACAGCTGATTAGACAGGAGTTTTCTCTGCCCTCAGTAGGCGGTTTTTATTCTGTCACATTATGTTCTTTTCTGCAGCTCTTAAGATCGTGTTTTCTACTGGTTAGAGTTGTGAAGACTGTACAGTAGGTCTCATTATAATACAGTGGAGGGAATAGAGACATTGCCTAGGGAAAATGATTAGTTGTGCTGCCACAACTAATCAACCAAATTGTAAGCTGCTCTGCCCAGTAATCAAATATGAAATACACAAAGTGTTATAGAATCATTTCTGCAATATCACTTTATACTGGCATCTGGTTATTTTGGTAATATAAAGCCTGTCTTAAATTAGGAATATTGCCACAACAGTGGCGACATAATGTTATAAACCAGGGGGTGGAACGATGGCCCTTTTATGACTTCTGGACTTCAACTCCCAGAATTCCTGAGCCAGCCATTCTGGCTCAGGAATTCTGGGAGTTGAAGTCCACAAATCATAAAGAGGCTATGGTTCCCCACCTCTGCTATGAACTGTTAATGTAGAAATTCTGATACCTTCGGGCAGTCCGTGTACAGAAAAAATTGAATAGGAAAGGAAGATTCTTTCTTGCCTCAAAAATACTTGGAAATTTTGAATACAAGGTAAATTGATTTTGCATATGCTAAAGATAGTTTTGTCAATGTTTCAATAAGCTTAGATGGTGCTACAGGCAATATGGCAATATGTACAGTTCTTGGAGTTAATATGGCCTTTTAATTAGAATATTATAGCAATAGTATTCTGAAATCTCATCTCTAGCAGCTTAATGCAGGTTTGGTATACTTTTAAAATCAATGTAATAAAACAATATTTTGTCTTCCTATATATTTTATTGCTGTTGTGTACTGCAGAAAGCAGGTTTTGAATGTATCAACTGTGATAGAAATAGCATTTAGGCTAATACAGCGCCCCATAGTGTTTTGTAGCACTCTGGGTGATTTACAGTGTAGCAGCAGTATTTGCATATTGTCCAGTTATAATGTTCTAACAACTAAAATTGAATAAGAGGAACGGTAGCTCACTAAGCTTACCTATTATCTAGCTGCCAGCTGTTGACTCCATCTTAGTTTCCTATCAGTACTACAGATTCTAATATTCTAATATTTAATGGTAGTAGAGCATTGTTGAGTTGGACAGGTGGTCTTAATCCACAAGTTACTGGTTATGTTTATGCGTATGGCATCTTATTTTTATCAAAACTTTCTATATTGTCTAAAATTATCAGTGAATTATAATAAAGTACTGTACTTCCTAACTGAGGACTTCTGGCTATTTTAAACTGGCAATAGTAGTGCAATACTGCTAGACTATATTAATAAAATAGCAATTGGGATGAATAAAGTGATCCTGTAAATTCCTTGAAGCTTTAGAAAAGAAGGATTGCAATTCATGACTCAAAAGGCTGGTCCTTGCTACGAAATCCTGAATTACTGTTAGATCCTGCACTAAAAATATTTAAGCAAATAAAGCATTCGTATTATACAAACTCACAAGAATATCCAAAGCATGTCAGAGGCGTGTTTTTCAGTAGCTACTTTATAACAGTAGAACTTCACTTCTCTGGAGTTCTGCCAAAAGCCAGATAGTAGCTTGACCATTTAAAGCATATGAATTGTTTATGTTTAGAACGAACTGAAATAGCCAAGAAGCCTGGTGTCAACTTGGCACCAGCTGAATTCTTCCTTAATATTCTCTTATTCCTCAGCTGTGGATTCTACCATGCGGTCTTGCTGCCCCTCCCCCACTTTTTTCTTTAGTATCCAATGTTAAAGGTGAAGCTATTTTTAGTTCTTTTTCTAATAAATGGTATGCTTTATCTGAATATCTGAAAAAGGGTACTGCAAATTTTCCAGTGGACACAAACAACTTATACTTTATTATGTCTTAATCATTGAAACTTAATGAAAGCAGTGACTGCATTGCATTCATACTTTGTTCCTTTGACTTGCTGCAATTTTTTAAAATTAGAAGTGAGATTGCAAAGTACCTTGATATTTAATATTTCTTGCATTATTAATATGAAAAAGTACAATGCAAGAGTTCAATAAGGAGGTTCAGAATATGAATCTCTAAGGAAAAGTTGCTATATAATAAACATCAAATTTGTTTATCACAATATACTTTTCACCATTAGTTTCATTAGATTTCAATAAATAAGACTGATTAATGTCTGCAATTACATGAGAACTTTTCAGGCTTTGAAATCAGTGTATTTGTGGTCTGCTTATCTCATGTTCCTATTTTAAATTCTCTCTTCTGAAGAAACTGCACACAGCTAGTTTTTCATAGAGTTGAAGATTATGATTCTATAATAAGTTTTATAATGAGCTGTTATAGAATAAATCTGTAGTAAGACCACTGTTGATACAGTGTATGCCAGAAGTGGTGAACAGGGAAAGAAGTAGGATAGAAAAGTTTAGTTGGAAAGAAGAGTTAAAAAGGAATTTAATTTGCTTTCTTTTCATTCAGGAACAATCAGGCTACATACCAGATTTTTATTCCACATAATTATTTAGATAGTAGAAAATATTTAGATAGCAGTAAGGAATAGATTTTACTAGATGTTTCATTTGCTACTCAGTTAAGGTTACCAAATCATTCAATAGTGGATACTGATTTAAAGATTCTTGCTAACCCAGTACAGATGTTACTGCACATAATAGAGAGCTGCAATATACTTGCAAATATATGGAAGCATGCCTACAGAAATAACTATATCTTTGTAAGCTGCTTTTAAAGTATATGAATAATTTTCCAGCATATGAGAGTTCAGAAATAATAGCATTTTAAAAAATTGCATAGCTTTTGTAATTTTTGACCCCAGCTGAAATATACAATAGGATGGAAGGCTCAAGGTAGAAATCTGAAGAAATTAAATCTCATTCTGTTCTTTGCAAAAGTAATCACTTTTGATTACTGTTATAGTATTAGGTCCTTTTGAACTTGGGGAATTTCTTACAGGAGCTGTTGAACCTTCCATTTATAAAGGCCCAAAATGATACTTTCTGCATAATTATGAAGTCATTTGTAGTATTAGTTTTGATGTATAATAGACATTCCTTTAGCAACTGATTTTATTGGGCGATTTCCTGAACTTCACAGTAACATACATGATATATCATATATTGTTTCATATATAGTAGCCTAATAGTATTTTTCCCATATGCATTTCAGTTTTTTTCCCCAGCATACTTTTTTTTCCTGCCTCACAACCCCTCAACATTATGCAAAATGTTGATTTCATTTTTAAAAAAAATGAGTCTAATACATATTCAGAATTAAATATCAGAACTTAAGTCACTGGTTTTCTACCTACTAATGAACACTTTGTATTTAAATAATTTTGCATATGATATTTAATAAGATAGCATTCTAACTTAAATTGCTCGGAACTTTTCAGAGTTGAGCATAGTGAATTGGTTTTGAGGCCACTTAGTATAACTTTGACCTTGAATTATAAAATTAACAAGTCTTGTGTTCATAGAATCTTTGCATTTGTTATTATTTTCTGCCTATTAGAAAAAAGAACATAAGTGGCCCCATTCATGCAGCATACTAAGCAGTATTTTACTGTGTTGTGTAGAAAAACCATTCAATTGTGACCATTCAGTACTTATGGCTTAGTGCATTGTGTCATCCCTATGATATGCAAGATATACAGTTGACCTATTTTATCAGAATGGGAAATATCCTCACAGATTAAAAACTAAGAATTCCATCTATATACAGTTTCATCATATTTCATTATAATACAGAAAGGCAGAAATGGGAATATCTATAGAAAATATGTGCACGAATGGGAATTTATAGAATTGGAGACTTATAGAAATGGGGAGATGAGTGTATACACTGTGGAAAATAGGTATGCAGTGCATAGAAAGGGAACCTGAATCCAGAAGCAGGGGAAGTTTTGAACAGGGTGGATAAAAATCGATGATTTTTTTTTAAAATAAAAAAATTGGATTTTTAAAATTTAAATTGGATTTTTTTTATTTTTATCAAATTTATTTTAATAAAATGCTTTTGGAATAAAAATCTATCTAAATATTGTTTTCTACTTGAGATACATTAATAATTTAGTTTATTGAGCGTGAAATAGAGCTTAGTTATGTAGCATGAGGTTGTATGTTTGGTAAACTCATTCAATGAATCCAAGCTCTGATATAACGTGCACTGCATTGATGCATTCACACAGTTTCACAGTAACCATGAGATAAATCATAAAACAAAAGTTCAGGAATATTCCTTTATCTCATTGTTTTGCAAATCTATGTACACTACAAGCTATGATTGAAGAGAAATGCATCTGTACCAGTGAGGAGGAAGAGCAAGCAGTAAAAATGAAAGTGAAACCTTCTAAGCAGCTTATAAATATAATATTAAAGAGGACTTGTCATTTCAGATCCATCATAGCAGTGCCTATTAGCGGGCATCCACTCACCTGCTGCCTGCCAGGTCCCTCACCTTTAGTGTTACTGCAGCATCACCAGCCGTCCCATTAAAGTGAATGGGACTGTCAGTCAGTCAACCACGGGTCAGAGGAGGAGCTGCTGCGGGACTGAGATGACAGTTGCTCTTTAAAAATTACGATTTAAATCAAGCCTCTTTACTAGTGATTTAAGTCATGAATTAAATTGTGATTTAAATCGACTTGATTTAAATCAAATTCACACTGGTTTTGAACCAGTAGCTTATACTTGCTCCAATTTGAAAAAAATCTAAATCCAAAAATAATACTTTGTGTGGATACAAAGTATATTAATTCTATATTAATAGTGATCTGTTGACTTGGATCTTTACATACAAAAGTGTGTGTTCCAATACTCTGAAGGAAAATATTAGAATACTAAAAGAATTGGGGGTTAGGAAGGGGAAAAACCTTGGGAAGGAGAGGAAAATCATAAGAGGAAAAGGATGAGCAAGCTTCAGTGTACTTAGTGATGATGGAATGCTTGGGATGGATAGAAATGGGATATTGTACAGAAAGGAGTTGTCCGTTTCTAGAACCCTAAATACTTGGTAGGCATTCCCTTTAAATACACTTACTACAGCTCTGTTGTAAAAGCTGTGTATTGTGTTACAGAATTAAATAGTAATAGAGCATGGGTGTTTATAGCCACCTATGTGAAAATTTTCAGGTAGTGGTAATCCTCAACTTATGACTAATGGAGCCTTTGAATTTTCTTTGTAAGGAATCACAGTTGTACGTTGATGCACCCGTGTGGCTGGAGCTGATTTTTCAACTTTTTTGCAATGGTCATTAAGCAAACATTACTGTTGTTATGCAAATCAGTGTAGTTCTATGAGTGGTTCGTGCTGGAAACCAGCGGAAAAGACCAGAAACTGGCAAAAAAAAATAAAAAATCATTGTAACCATGAACTCTTCAATCAAATGTAAAAGTGAGCCGCTTGCCAAGTGTCCAAAATGCTGTCATATGTTCATGGCATCTGTGCAACTGTTGGAACTCCAGAACCAGGTCATAAGTATCTTTTGGTGGGTTTGCAGAACTTTGAAAGTCCCCTCAACAACTGGTCATTAAGGAAAGACTACCTTTATATTCAAGTTCCAAGTTGCTAAACCTGAATAATATACTGTATTTTCCTGAAAATAATGCATAAGACTGAAGAAAATACTCTTCTAATTGTTTAACACATTTACATTTAATATAGAAATATAGAAAACTGATGGTAAAAAAAAACCCAGTGGTCCATTGAGTCTGCCTTTAAGGGTATGTTTATTTTTGTTTTGTTCTTAATTTATTATTTTAATCATTTTTATTGCTTTTATTTTAATTTGGTTTTTTACCTATTTATTTTTATTTTTTGTCGGATGATAGGCATGTTTCATCCCAAGCATGTTTAACTCAGTTACTGACAATTGACCCACTACCTATTTCTGTGAGGTAATGCTATCTAACATTATTTTTGATGTTTTGTCCCTCAGATCTTGCGCCATTTTTGTTGCTTGTCTTGAGACTCACTCAATCTTATATTTTTTTAAAAGTAAGGTCTCCACAACTGGAGACTGTTTTCTAAATAGGCAACTGACTAAGCCCTATATAGCGGGATTAGGGCCTCCTTTTTCCTGCTGTTGATCCTCTAGTGAAGCATCCCAGAATTCTGTTTGCTTTCACAGCTGCCTGGACACACTGTGTTCTCATTTTGCAATCATCTGCTATGAGCACACCTAAATCCTTTTCTTCTGTTGTTCTGTCTTAACACTGTACCTCCAATATTGTACTCTGCCAGAGGATTCTTTTTCCCCGGATGCATGATCTCACATTTAAAAACATTGAACTGCAGTTCGTACATTTTTGATCAATTTTCCAGCAATGCCAAATTGTTTTCCATGTTACAAATATTCCTAAGAACATCAACTCCATCACACACTTTTGTGTAATTGGCAGAAAGACAAACCTTATCTAGCAATCCTTCTGTTCTATCACTTATAAACACATTATAAACAGAATAGGATCTAGGACTGAGCCTTATGGTGCGCCACTTATGACTGGTTCAGACAGTGCCCTGTTAATTATCACATACTGGAATCTACACCTGAGCCAACTTCCTTTCTCCTGGATCATCCAGTGGTTAAGCCCTAGCCGCTACAACTTTTTTATAAGCTCATTATGTGGAACTGTATCAAATGTTTTGCTAAAATCCAGAAAGGCTATGTCTAGAGCACCACCTTCATCCAAAACATTTGTGACATAGTAAAAATAGTCAACCGGATTAGTTTGACATGATCTGCCCTCAGTAAAGCCATGTTGCTTTGGGTCCATTAAGTTGTACGGTTTTAAATGTTAATCCTTTTTTTTCCAGGAGTGAGTCCATTAACTTTACTACTACAGATGTTAAGTTCACTGGCCTATAGTTTCTAGCTTTTTTCCTAGCCCTCCTTTCTGTAGAGGGGTACAAAATTAGCTGTTTGCCAGTCCTAGGGAACTTCACCTGTTAGGAGAGACTGGGTAAACAGATCAGTTAATGGTCTGTGAGCACGCCTAGAAGTTCCCTCAGAATACCGAGATGAATACCATCTGGACCCATCTGCTACTTCCACCTCTAAAAACCCTGGAAAAGAACCTGCAGTGCTAGGACTAATATGATCCTCCAACTTGTTTTTGTAATTGGCATCTACTTCTGAGCAGACTGAATAGAAGTATATTTTTGGATGGTTTGTGTAGCCAGGTCTCCCTTAGCATAAGAATTGTTATAAAAGGGGGAAAAACTGTAATCACTAAAATCAAAGATTTAATTTTAGTGATTACACAGTTCCCCCCCCTTTTATACCTAAAAAAAATGTTTTGTCCCCCTTTTTAATAGATTTAGCCAGTTCCTCTTCTTTCTGCACTTTAATAGCACTAATAACTTGTTTGTAGCTTCTTATGTACCTGTTATATACCTCTCAACATTTCAGCTATTTTTATATCTGCTGATTTTTTTCTCCTTACTATCCTATGTACATTTGCTATAAATCAGAATTATTTTTTTTTATTAACGAGCCTCACATAGAGACTAGTTGCATCTAGGATGGCAGATTTTATCAGTGTCCATTGAGCATTGCACCCTTCAAATGTATGTTTTAGATAATCTCTCATTTCGGTAAAATTTGTCTGCTTGAAGTCTATAAAACTAGTTTTAGTGTATGCCTTTAGTTTTAATGTTAACCAAAAGCATTGGTGAGCACTAGAACCTAAACTTTCCCCCACCCTATCCCTATTTGTCAAAAGTAGTTTTAGAATATGCCTCTTGTTAGGCATTTTACTCATTGTTTTAGAGAGGCACCTTTTAATGTCTCTAATATATTCCTGCTCCTGTTTTTAAATGCATTTGAAAGATTCCACTTAACATGGGGCATGTTGAAGTCGCCCATGATTACAACCTCTCCTTTCATTGCCATCTGGGTTCTCTCCTCAACCAAAATGTTATCATAATCTTTTGAATGTCCTGGGGCCTGTATGTGACACCAATTCACCATTTCATGTTTTAATTATCTTAACTTGTCTTGTGAGAGTCTGCACTTTATAATCTGATCTAAAAATGTTTGGTTAAATAAAATCATAACATAAATTTATTGTTTTTACCTCAGGAAAAAGAAAACCTCCCACAAAGACGAATAAATAGAAAGGGGCTAGAAGCACAGATAAAATCATGTGTACAGGTAGTCCTTGATTTGCCACCGTTCATTTAATGACTTCAAAATTATGCCTACTTTGGAGAAAGCGAATCTGTCTTAACCAATGTCCGCAATGATTTAAGACAGAAATTCTGGTCCCAATCATGGCTGTAAGTCGAGGATTATACATGTAGTTGAGCTCAGAATTATAGTCACAAGTTTTTGCAGTCATAAATCGAGCATCATGTGACTAGATTTGAAGTTACAATCATTTTAAACAATGTTTGTTAAGTGAACACTGCAGTTGTTAGTTGAATGCCACATTAAGCAAACCCATTTTCCTCAATGGATTGCCGGGGGGGGTGTTTGATGGAAATTGTGGTGATGTGACTCCGAGACCCTGGAAACAGCAGTAAAGGTGAGCAGTTGCCAAGCACCTAGAATGTGATTGCATGAGTGTGTGTGGCCATCATAACTCCGAAAATAGATTGTAAATAGTTCTGGGAACATCCATTATAACTTCAAATGGTCATTAAGTGACCAGTCATAAGTGGAGAACTAACTGTAATGCTAAAATTGTTAAATTCAAAATTGCCAATTTCAGATGAAACCAGTGAAGATGCCCTACTGTGCACCTGTGCAGGTGACTACTTAGTAACATGTATTCATAATGTGCGCAAATGTGTACCTTCAAAAAATAATTTTGTATTAGACTTTTATACCACTAAATTCATATGACTTGGCAGTATATAAACTGTTAAATATCTAAGGTATTTAGTTCAGTAGTAATACAAATAATTAAAATCAACAGTCATAGTTAACTGGTGCAGTATATAAAACCCCTTTGATAGTATTTATATCTAGCTAATTAAAAAAATTTCTCTTAACCTGCCTCAAGAAAGACAAATGTCTTTTGATAGTGAGGAATTACATGCATTCCCCCCTGCGTCTCTTAGTTGGAAAAAGCAATGACACTTTGACACTAAGACAGATAGGACTTTAAAGACTAATGCTAACACTTTAAAATGCACTTGGAAGTTTACTAGTGGCCATCACAAGACCTGCATCACAAATGTAATGTGCTTGTGACATCTAGTGCTAGTTAACACACAGTCTGCAACAAAAACAACAAGAAACATTGAGAGAAAGAAATGCACTGAAGGGGAAAAAAGGAATAAAACGGGAATAAAAGTGGATGGAGATGAGGGAAAAAGTTAAATGAATTGGGAAGAAAGAGAGAGAAGCCTTGTTTAAAAGTTACAAAGGGTTAAAATCATTAGGCAATCCCTCTCAAGCAGCTATATATATTTCCAAAGCCACAGATCTAAAAGAATTGCAGTTTTTATTAACATCTTTTTATCAGCAAATGATCCCAAATAGACACACGAATATTTGCTAAGAGGAAATAGTCCTTTTATTAAGTAAATTAGCACCTAGTTTCTCCAGACTAGAAAAATTTAATTGGCATGTTCCTATTTTTTATTTCTGTATAGCGATACTGTTTTCCTCATGAAATTGTTTATTTTACTCCGAATTCTTAACATTCTTGTCCTTGGTCTATATTTCTGATGGATAAGTTTTATGTAAATTCATTATTTTAAGTCCTTGTATTACATTTATGAGTCAATTATTGTGATCCTCCCTGCTTCTTAAAATTTCACTATAAAGAATGTGCTGCCTTAATTAAAAATTCCTGGTTGTTTATCTTGGCACTATAGTGTCACATTGTGAATATCTGTTAGTGTCATTATCAGATTTTTAAAATGTTAGTTTCTGCAGACCTGATGCTCCCTTCATGTCCTACTAGTTGTAACTGTTTGGGATTATCAAGCTCAAGAGCTAGTAAACTCGGAGCTGTTTTCATTATCAAGATCAGTCAATGGTATTTGATTCTGGATGGATTGGAGACAATGGGAGTAGTTTCCCAGGAGCTGGGAGAGCATGAGCAGGGAAACAGGTCTCAGCTGATTGGCGGTTGGATCGGCGTCCCAGAATACTGCCAATCAGCTGTTCCAGGCTGCGAGGATTGCCAGAGCCCATCTCTGCCTCTGCATCATGTTTTTGGCCTTCACCCGCTCCATTTTAGACCCATTCCAGGCTGCAGGGATCGCCACAGCACATCGCCGCTTCCATGCATTGTTTTTTTGCCTCTGCACATCTAACTTTTGGCCTCCTTGCGTCGCATTTTTGGGCGGTTCTATGCGGCGGGGATTGCCACTGGTCCCGCCGCTGATCCCCACCACTTGGAACTGGCAGAAAATGGGACATGTGGAGGCCAAAAACACGGCACACAGAGGCGGCAATCGGTGGTGATGTGCTGTGGCGATTCTCGCAGCCTGGAACGGTTCTAAAACGGGGCATGTGGAGGTCGAAAATGCGATGCACGGAAGCCGAAAATGGCTGAAGGGTGGGGGCCAAAGGGTGGGTGAGGCTTTGCCAACATTCAGTGTATAAGACGCACCGCAATTTTCACCCACTTTTGGGGGAGAGTGCATCTAATACTCCGAAAAGTATGGTAAGTGCATTCTTATTTGCATGGCTAATATGTGAAGAACCCATTCTTTTATTCACCAACTCATGAATTAGTGATGTGAAATATGAAAAGTTGTTAATTCAATACATATTGCAGATGAGCTTTTCCCAAGTTCAAGTAGACAGTTTTATTCATATAATTTTAAATTGTACTTTCCATTAGAATACTCCTAAAGTATGTGAGGTGTTATACAACTCAAGCGTTGCTGATTACGGATATCAGCTGATCTTGAATGTGTCGTGCATGCTGTGATAAAATTAGGATGCTGGGGTTATTTCTTATCAAAAGAAAAGTGTTTTTTTTAAAAAAAATTTATATTGTAATAGTTCTATATTAGAATTATTATATTGGCTCAAAATTGGATGATGTGGAAATGTCAGCATCACTAAGTTTCAGAATTCAGCTCAGCCTAGAAACATTTATTTATTTTATACATAGTGGAGCTTCCAGGCGAGAGGCAAAACCGAAAAGAATGGTGCTTTGTAAACCTGCCAGCCGGCAGGCTCGCCACATTGCTTGAGACCAGTTGCAGAAATCAGCCGAAGCCGAACCTCTGCACTAACATCGGAGCCTTTGACCAGCGATGCTGGGAGGCTCCCAAAACTCAGATGGAATGGTGGCGTGAATGCGGCTATCGGTAAAAACCGAATTGCCGGATCCCAGAGGAGCCTGCTACCAGCCAAGCCAGGAGGCTCCTGGCACCTTTGCAGGTGACAGCAGTTTCTGGCATGAGCCCTTCACGCTGTGGAGGGGGGGCTCTACCCAACAGGGAGCCCCCAGCCCTGTATGCCAACAAGTGGCCTTCAGCGGGCTCGGGTACGAAACCCTTCACCCTGGCAGGCTCAACCACGATGGATGGGAGCACTTTAAAGGAAAAAGGAACTCCTAGAAAAAGGAGAAAACGTTCAGAAACGAGCAGCTCAGCAATCTGTGTCTCGTCCAGATCAGACCAAGTCTGAAAGCTGGGAAGCAGAAGGAAGAGGAGGAGCTTAACAGCTTGCAGACCCGGTCCTTAGACATCAGACAGGAGTTAACCCGTTCCTGACAGCTGGCCCCACCACAATCAGAATGGGCATTCAGGTAAGACAACGCTCCTTTTATACATAGTGGAGTGCTTGGTGTTCTCTGAGCTTGGTTGTTTGCTTGTTCACTACCCAACTAGGTAGCATCATCGTTCTCTTCTACTGAAACATTGGAATAGCTCTCTGTTTACTCAGAGAGCTATATCTTAAACAGCAGCCCTATCTCTGGGAAGTTCTGCATAACATCTTCATTCTAAATCCTTTTCCAGCATATTTCATTAGAGAGTTATGGCAAATGTCTAATATTAAGACTAACTATATTAATTTTTTTGTAGTTTAAATTGATACAAGAGTTCAGAATTCTGGTATAATTTACCTTTCCATTTTTTAAATGTGAAAATAAATTGGATGATGATTTAAGTCTGTTGTCACCTATTATTTTCTAATTAGGTGTTGTATGATTGAAGATGAGTAACCATCTAGTTAAAAAGTTTTAAACAGAAAAATATATTGCTAAATGTTCCTGCTCCTGTCAATGCTGTATTGACACCATTGACAGCTAAATTGGTATTTAGCATTTTTTAAATTTAAGGGTTGATAAACATGTTTATTATCATAACTGTGCTGAATTATAAAGGATTTCATGTGAGTTCTCTTCAACCCTGACTTCCTATTTTGTGAGCTAGAATAGTCCATAAAGCTCTTTTTTTCTTTTCACTAATTACTAAGTGAAATCCATTCCCAGGTGACGGGATCTGTTATGGTAATATCAATAAATAATTCAGAGCATTTTTAACGTTCTGATTTAAATGCACATGCAGTTGGCAAATAATAATAAAAATGAAGCACATTTCTTACAACTGTATAAGGCAGACCTTAGGTACTAGCAAGCAAAATATGACAAAATGTGACTCTGAATTTGTGAAGAAGTGCTTTAAATTCTAAACAGATCTTTTGAATTCAGAATTTTCCAGTCAAAAAAGGTAGGCAATGAGCTGAAATACTTTTCTGTTAAGATTACCCAAAGTATATTCAGTATATTTTTATTTCAGATCTGTAGAATGTTGTGAGCATCAGTGTGAGGAGTAATTTCAATGGTTAGCATCCTCTGCTATTATATTAATGATAACATTTGTACCACTAAGATAGTAGCATTAAATCTTAATGTGAAAGACCTGAATTCAGGTCCTATCTTCTCTTTGCAGATTCTATTAAGTTGGTTCATTGTGGCAGGAATTAAATGTATTGAAATGCACGTACATTTAGTATTTAGTATTGAATGTTTATTTCATATTTTAGTTTGTGTAAACAAGATTATAATTTTAAAAGAAAAATTATATTAAATTATTATTAACTACCTCACCCATTCTAATGAAGGTCATCCAACCAAAGTAATTAAAGTAGTCACAGTAACCTGGGCAAAATTCCAGTTGAAATGAGTCCAGATAATCAATTTCATCTAGATGCATCTAGAATTGTGGGGCCACAATTTTTTTAAAGACTTAACTTACAATTAGAGCTCTTTTGTGACAAGGGAAAGGAAGCTTGACTCCTTTAAGAAGAGAGGAATATACTTTATATTCACAAAAGCATTAATTTCTTCCCTTAATCATGGGTTCTGTCTGATTTAATCAACCAGGAGGGGTAAGAATTAAGCAAGAGGGTCATGGCCATCTTTCCACATCTTTATAACTTTGATATCTATGAAATTTTTTAAAAAAATAAAAATCCTCAAAATATAGCAACCACCTGCCAAAGTTTTAAATCCCAGGTCAAGCTAGGATTAGCTGGAATTCAGTCAAAATGCTTCAAGTATATTGCAAATTTTTATAATCTTATATTATCATCAAGATACTGATATTGGTGATTAAGTAATGGCTTGCTCAAGGACACGTAGACAGTTCATTAAGTTGATGACAGAGTTCTTTGGAGAATCCAAAGCTTCGGGTAATTCATTAGTTGAGTAGCCATACACTGAGTGTGTTTCTTTAAATTTTTCTTCAGACACGCTCACTTGCTTGACAGAGCCTCAGTTTCATTCACTCAGTCGCGCCAGTGACACTGTCTGAATATTTCTCCGTGCTCTCTACTCGGCCATTGAATCACAAAGCTTTGGATCTCTGTTAATTCTTGCAATACTCTCTGGTTGTAAGCTGCTGCAGGGGTGAGTCGCCTGGGGATCCAGGCCAACAGCTTGCTTGCTTTCCCCGTGCGACTTGGAGATCTGTCAATCCATCGACACCTCCACTGCCCGCTAATTGCCGCCGGCGTGAGGGTTAGCTCCCCGGCTTGCTGGCAATACCACCCTCGCCATTGATTTCCATCCTGGGGCGGCCTGAGAGTCCTTGCCCTGCTCTCCGTGGCACTCTCATTGTTTAATTCAAAGCAGCTTGGCTACGGTGCTGGGATCGCTTCTGAGGGATCGCGCGCCTCACAGCCTCTGAAGGGATTCGCGCTGGCGTTCTGACCCGGTTTTCCTCGTTGGCGCCAAATTTAAAATTGCCTGACCCGGTGTCTTCATTCACTGTCAACAGCGGGAGAGCTCCCTGTGAGACTTGTGCGGCGGCCCTAAATTGGTCCGGCAGTCGGGGCGTGCTATTTAGCTGCCCGCTGTTGTTTTTTGGCACTGGGAACGTTTGACAGCTCACGCTCGCCCGTTTCCACCATCTGGCGGGTGGGACGCCTTATCGCCTTCTGATCTCCAAGCAAGCTTCGCTTTTACGGAGGACGCACCGCAGGGAGGTTTCTCCACTTACCTATCAAATTCTGCCCACGCTAGCCTTCTCTTGCCCCTGACTTCTGGCCCTCAAAGACTTGCGAGCCGCCATTACTGAGCCATCGCAGCGGAGCCAGCTAATGGCTGCACCTTTCTGCTCGGCAACAGCCCACACAGGCGCACATTGTGGGAGCTAGCCAGCTGGAGCAGGCCTGCATAGAGGGCTGTTTATACACAGCTCTTGCTGCACTGTCACTGAACTTCACTTACCTGTTTCTCCTCCATCGAGTGGATCAGCTTCTCTCACCATTGTGGTTGGGTGTTCCTTGATTTTGCCTAATCACCTTTGAATACATTAAAAGAAGAAAAAAACACCAATATTTGTTATATATATATATACCTATATACATAAATACATAATAAGACTGAAATAAAGAAGATGGCTGATTGCGAACTCTCCTCTGATCTTGAGGCCGCAGTTCTCCAGAGCCACAGCACTTACTTGCTGAGCCACGCAAGGCGCCTAGGAAATGCTCCTCCCGCGCATCTTCTGCGACCAAGGCCCCGCCCTCGAAGCGGTCCAAAGATGACAAAGATGCTTCCAAACGACACAAAGCCCTGGAGCGACAATTTGAGAAGGTGCATAAGTCATCTGACAGGGCCTCGTCTTTGCGCCCCCTGCTCACAAATGTTGCAGACACTGCGGCCCACAGTATGTGCCCTGGTCTCACTCAATCTACCAGCCCCCTCCTCCCCCTCCTCGTCCACAGCCGGCTCCGTACCAGTACCCATCCACGGTACGCCTGGACTATTCTCATCCTTATTATCGTAGCGGGGAGTCATCCTCGGAAGATGGGGGAGATGAACTCAGCGACATGGAGTTTTCAGAAGATGAGGGCATGCTGCCGGACAAACCGGCCTTTTCTGGTCTATTCAGGCCTTCCCTGTTGAGATCCCTCCTACATAAGGCCAAGGTCACCACCAATTTGGCCGAAGCGGCTTTGCAGGAAGACCAACAGACGCCTTCCCAGCCGCACAATTCCTTGTTCATGGCACCCAAGCTGGAAAAAGACTTCATCCCGTGCCCACAGCTCTTTACTGAGGTGGTGCAACGGTCCTGGGCCTTCTTCCTTGCCAGCCCCGATGGGCTTGGACAAGAAGCTATATTGTTCGGCGCCTGGTCTCCAGGACCTTCTGCAATTACCATTGATTGACCCTCCAATTGCCCATCTGACGTCCTCGTCAGTAATATCAAATGACGTCGCCGATGGTCTTCGCACTGAGGACCGAAAAGCAGAGCTTGCCTTCTGCTGCACCCACAATGCCGCAGCCTGGGCCGTCAGAGTGGCTACATCAGCGTCTTTTTTCACTAGGGCATCTCTTATTTGGCTCCGCCAGCTCCAGGAACGCCTCCCCCCAGATGACATATGACTCCACCAGGACGTAAACAAGCTGGTGGCGGCAGCGGAATACACAGCGTACGCTTTGCTTAATGCCGCTAAGTTCGCGTCCCGTGCCCTGGTGTCCTCGGTGACTAATCACTGACTTCTTTGGCTCAAGCATTGGAGGGCTGATGTAAAGTCCAAATGGCGCTTGGCCTCAGCGCCATATAAAGGTTCCAACCTCTTTTGGGAGGCCTTAGACCCCATCTTAGTGGAGGACAAAGATAAAAGAAAGGTCATGCCAACCTCGTTCCGGTGAGCCGACCACAAGTTCTCCCCGTACTCCACCAGGCAGCCCTTTCGGTCTGACGTTGGGACCTTGGACCCCTTCTCTACCAGACCTTACTCCCAAGGGTTCGACTGCGCACCTGACAGAGCCAGCTTCAGGGACTGTGGCAGACGACCTCCACCAGCCAAGCACCCATTCCGCGGAGCAGGGTACCATTCCTTCTGCCTCCGTCACTTCCATTCCCAGTGGGAAACATCAACAACGGATGCCTGGGTCCTCCAGACGATGCGCCTTGGTCTCACTTTGGATTTCAGTTCCCGGCCACCCTCCCGTTTCATCCAGTGTCCGCTTCCTTCCAACCCCAACAAGCGGCGCTTGATGGAGGAGGAGATTCATCACCTGCTCCCAATTCGGGCCATAGAACCGGTCCCCTCCGAACATCGGGTGACCGGATTCTACTCCATTTTCTTCCTCATCCCCAAATCTTCGGGGTTACAGGGGGATACTGGACTTAAAGAACCTAAACCAATTTATCACTTACCACCGGTTCAAGATGGAATTGCTCCAATCCATCTTGGCCTGCATTCACGGCAAGGACTGGATGACCTCCATCGACCTGAAGGAGGTGTACCTCCACATACCTATCCGGCTATCCCACCGCCGTTTTCTGTGCTTTGCATACCACAACCGCCATTTTCAGTACCGGGCCATGCCCTTCGGCCTATCTTCCACCCCCTGGACTTTTACGAAGCTCTTGGCAGCAGTGACCGCCACCCTGAGACAGCAGGCGGTGAGACTTCTATGCTATTTGGACGATGTGCTCGCCCTCTCCTCCTCGCCAATGCAGGCCACTCGGGACCTGGAGGAGGTGTGCAGATGCCTTCAGCGACACGGCTTTTTGCCATTTGGAGCCCACGACGCGGATCCTTCACCTGGGGACCATCATAGATTCCGTGAAGGGCCAGGTATTCCTATCTCCGGACTGCTGTTCCAGCCTCAGGTCTTTGACTTCTCAAGTTCTCATTTTGCAGAGGGTGCCCTTGATCCTCTTGTCCCGCCTGCTTGGGAAAATTGTTTCCTGCCTCTCCGTCATTCCGTGGGCATGGTTTCACTCCCGGCAGTTACAGTGGCTTCTGCTTCCGCACCAAAGGTCCCGCCGCAGCAACTCTGGTCTTCAAGTCCTCCTCCCGTTGAGCGTTCGGAGATCTCTCCAATGGTGGCTGTCCCCAGCCCTGCACTGCGGTTGCTTCTTCCTAGAAACACACCGCCTCACATTAACGACGGATGCCAGTCTGTCAGGCTGGGGTGCCCATCTCCTTTCCCACTTCGCACAGGGGACGTGGTCGACGGACGAACGCCAGAACGACATCAATTGGCTGGAACTCTGCGCTATTCGTCTCTCACTCCTGCGATTCCAGTCTATCATGGCGGGACATCATGTTCTCATCCGAACTGACAACATGACAGCGAAAGCACACGTGAGCCGCCAAGGGGGAACCCACTCGGGTCCGCTGATGGAGGAAGCGACCCGCCTTCTGTCCTGGGCGGAACACCATGTCCTGTCTCTTGCAGCGGAGCACATCTCGAGGACCTTGAACACCCAGGCGGATTAGTTGAGCCGACAGCACCTGGACCACTCTGAGTGGAAACTCCATCCGTCTCTGTTCAACAAAATTGTTCTCCAGTTCGGACTATCACTCATAGATCTGTTCGCCAGCTGGGAAAACACACAGCTCCCCCGGTTCTTCACGCGGTACCCGTGTTCTCTGGCAGAGGGAGTGGACGCGCTTTCGTCCCCCTGGCCCCCGGGTCTTCTCTATGCGTTCCCCCCCCTGCCTCTCATACCTTGCCTGATACGGAAGATCCTGGCAGAGCAGGCCGATGTCATCCTTGTCACACCCCATTGGCCGCACAGAGTCTGGTATGCGGACCTACTGAACCTGTCAGTGTCCAGTCCGTGGCAGATTCCGGACGACAGAGTATCTCTCAGCCAGGGGGTCGTACTGCACCTGGACCCACAATGGTTGCAGTTGACCGCCTGGCGCTTGAGAGGATCCGTTTGAAGAAAGTCAACGTGCCTAGCCGGACGATTCCTACCATCCAGGCTCCAGGCAGCCGTCTACCTGCAGAATCTACAACACTTCCTGGCGTTCCTTTTGCGCCTGGTGCGCCAAGGCCCACGTAGACCCGACTTCGGCTACCGTCTCCGATATCCTAGTCTTCCTTCAAGACGGCCTCAAAAAACACCTCACTCTGAACACGCTACGTCGTCAAGTCGCCGCATTGAGTACGGTCCTGCCCTTACCGGCCAATCTGCCTCTCTTGCAGGATCCAACGATCCGGGACTTCCTGCGAGGGGCGACCAACCTGTGTCCTCTGGTTGTACACCGCTACCCGACCTGGGATCTGACACTGGTCCTGCAGGCCCTCATGGCTCACCCGTTTGAGCCCATTGCCTCTATCAGCCTTCGTTTCCTGACACTCAAGGTGGTCTTTCTGATTGCAATTACATCTGCCCGGCGCATATCCAAGCTTGCAGCGCTATCAGATCGGACCTCTGCGTTTTTCACTCAAACCGCGTCGTCTTGAGGCTGGACCCGCCTTCCTGCCGAAGGTCAGTACTCTTTACCACCGGTTGCAGGAACTCGTCCTTCTGGATTTCTGCCCGGAGCCCCGGCATCCTAGGGAGGTGGACTGGCACTTGTTGGATGTTCGTCGGGCACTCTGTAGATACATCAAGAGGACGGCTCATTTCCGTAAATCGGAGTTCTTCTTTGTTTCCTTTTTGCCGGCTACTATGGGCCAAAAAGTATCCTCCACGACCATCGGGAGATGGCTCAAGGTTTGCATCTCCAAGGCCTACACTCTGCGAAACAAGCCAGTCACGGCGAGAATCCTTCCACACTCTACAAGGAGCGCCGTTGTTATTGCTGCCTGGGCCTCACAAGCGTCAGTTTCCGATATCTGCAGAGCCGCCACCTGGTCATCATTGACCCCTTTCATCAGACACTACAAGGTGGACTTGTACGCTTTGGCAGATGCATCTTTTGGCCGACGGGTCCTATGGTCCATGTGTTCTTCTTCAGATACCTTGCAGCAGCCTGTCTCCCTCCCGGATTGAACTTGCTTGGGTATATCCCGAAGCTTTGGAGTCTCCAAGCAGCACGTTGGAGAACAGACGTTGCTTACCTGAACGTCCCTTCTAGACGCGCTGCTGGAGAATCCAACCCGCCCTGTCAGGCTGCTGTGACTTCTCCTTCTTCTGACCACTGTGTCTCTCCTCGTGAATGAAACTGAGGCTCTGTCAAGCAAGTGGGTGTGTCTGAAGAAAAATTTAAAGTAACACACTCAGTGTATGGCTACTTGACTAGTGAATTACCCAAAGCTTTGGATTCTCCAGCAGCACGTCTAGAAGGGACGTTCAGGTAAGCAACATCCGTTTTTATAATCTTATATTATCATCAAGATACTGATATTGGTGATTAAGTAATGGCTTGCTCAAGGACACATAGACAGTTCATTAAGTTGATGACAGAGTTCTTATGGTATGATCTATATTTTGGTAACTTGTTCTGCTTGTATGTGGGTATTTAAACTCTGAAATAAATGGTACTTTGCAGATACCAAGTATCAATATATGAAACAAGATTTTGACTTTCTGTATTCATAGAGAACAGTGGATCCTTGTTTGGCATATTATTCTGAACTTCAGAATTATTAGTCTTATAATTCTCTAATATAATAGTCTTATAAGTCCTCGCTTAACAATGGTAATTGAGGCCCCAGTTTCATGTGACTATTCTCACTTATAATGGTAGTTGATGTGGAATCTCCAGTTAGATTTGAGGTCAAGAGGGGCCAAGCTCAGAGTTGTTGCATTGCAGTAAGGGGCACAGGCCAGAGTCGGAATCCTTGAAGCCTTATTTTGCTATTCCCAAAGGAATGCAAGTCAGTCTGGTGAGATTCTTGTAACGGTTTGTTAGCAATAAACTACAATTGAGACTCTTCTCAAGTGGTTCTGGTTGCTTTCACTTGACTGTTGCAGCAGTTCCACTTGCGTTGTTAGGTGAATCCAATGCACTCATCATGTCCTGCAGTTACATGATCACTATTTGTATCCTCCTGCTGGGTTTCCTGTTTACTTTGCTTGTGGGGAGCTGGCAAAATATGATCATATGATCAGAGGATACTTAAGCTGTCATAACTGCCAGTTGGTTGACAAATGCTCAAACCATGATCATAGACCACCCCATTGAATGAATGGTCATTTAATGCTGTAGGTAAAAAATGTGTTTCTTGAGCATTTCTGAAATTCAATGATTATATTGCCGTTTTGGGTACTGTTTGCTAATTCTGTTTGATTAGTAAGTATTTTATGTTCACTTTTGAATCATAATTCAGATGTCTGTCCAGTGTGCCTCATAGCTTTTTTAGTATTGAAAATTTTTATTTTGGATAGCAGCCCGAGCTGGTATAGATAGAAACATATATATTATTGAGAG